>ML101443.1:27659-45271 GCA_003697995.1 Taxidea taxus jeffersonii
TCGGCTAAGAAGAAGTACATGAAGGTGTGGAGGTGGGAGTCTGAGCTGATGGCCAGGATGATTGAAAGGTTTCCCATGGCCATGATCACATACATGCAGAGGAACAGAGCAAAAAGAAGAGTCTCCTGCTCTGGGTTTTCTGAAAGCCCCAGGAGGATGAATTCAGATGTGCTGGATTGATTCCTTGGTTCCATGGGTATGATTGAAGTATTTAAAGGAGGAAGTCATATGAGCACTATGAAGATGATTCTGGAAGTTTAGATGAGCTTAGAGCCAATTTCTTATCTGTGCTATTTACAACACCAACTTATATATGTTCTACACCTTGAACAATCGATACATTGCAGCAACACAGGTTTGAAGATTCAGTTCAAAGGACCTTGACTGAATACTCCCCTTTCAGATAAAGATTGGGAAAGCACACCACGCTTGGATCTTTGCTGAAAGAATTACTCAGTAATATGCTAAACTAAATTGAATCCTGACAGAGTAAATGTTGTCCAAGAAGCAATGGTTTACTAAGAAATTGGAATATATGTAGGAAACATTTAAATAAAACATTGAATCTGTAAAGTAATAATTGTAAAAAGTACATAATCAAGGTGAGTTAAAATATTAGGCAACAATAACAGAGAATTTAATAAAGGTAATTAGAATGAAAATATTAAAAGGTTCTTATATTGATTTGCAGAAAAACAGAAATATTATTTTAGACCTTCTATGTCAAACACATATGCTAAAAGACTTTGTGAAATCACCAAAATAACGAACATAGAGTATGTAGCTTCTAGTCTGGTACAATGGGACACTAGAAATAAAGAGATTTTCATCATACCATCTGGAACAGGAAAGGTGTTTTTCTTTTTTTTTAAGATTGTATTTATTTATTTGTTAGAGAGAGAGAACAAGCACAGGCAGACAAAGTGGCAGGCAGAGGCAGAGGGAGAAGCAGGCTCCCCGCCGAGCAAGGAGCCCGATGCGGGACTCGATCGCAGGACGCTGGGATCATGACCTGAGCCGAAGGCAGCTGCTTAACCAACTGAGCCACCCAGGCGTCCCAGGAAAGGTGTTTTGAAGTTGACTTATATGGTCTCACAGGAGTAGATACTTAAGCCTTAATAAATTTTGTTAAGATGTTGGTAGCCTAAAATTGATCACTGTGATCATACTTACACTATGGAAATCACCAAATGTGTGTCCGTGTGTGACAGCTGGCCCACTACAAGGTCAGAAGGAACACATTCTACAAGGCTGTCTTTACTTTACATTAACTGCATGTTTAGGGGTTCCTCGAACAACTCACAATTTCAGAATTCACCAGAAAGACGCACAGTTGTTATACTCATGGTTAAAGCTATTATGCTCATGGTTAAAGTTTATTACAGCTATCAATCACATTCTAATAATTCTATATGGTGACAGATGGTAACTACCCTTATCATGGTAAGCACTGTATAATGTATAGAACTGTTGAATCACTATTTGGTACACCTGAAACTAGCATAACATTGTATGTCAACTATTCTCCAATTAAAAAATTAGCTTATTACCACTAAGGGGTACATATTAAAGTCAACCATAGAAGAAGCACATAGGGTGGAGTCCTGTAAAGTACCAATATGGAGCCTCTGCTGTCCACTACCCCTAGAGTCAAGCCAACATCACTTTCAATACATACAGAGTATTGCCAATCAGGGAAGCGCTCCCCTCAACCTCAGTGTTCAGAAATTTTACTGAGACTCGTGAGTATGAATGACTATCCACAACACTCATAACAGTCTCCGAGCTCCAGTCCTCTGAAGACTAACTGATCCCATATGATCCAAATCCCCTCCTGAAGTCACATTATTACTACCCTTTGTGGCCATTTCCTCCTTAAGACTATCTGGTACAGTCAATCCCCACCCCAGGTCACATCTAGTGTGGCTTGAGACCTCCAGACAAACCAAGACTCTCTTTTCAGGCATGACATTCCAAGGGCTTAGAGATTACCTCCCAGAAGTTTTTTGAGCAGGGATAAATTCTTTGCCACACAGGCAAACACCTGCCATCCTTGGCTAAGGCTCTCCTACATGATCATATGCCTAACACTTGTCACTATCAGTGTGGGTAGGGATACATTCAAGAAACAACTAATCCACCCTATAAAGCCATTACATCTGTTTTCATATTTTTGTCACTTCATCTACTTCTTATACATTATGATAAACTTGTGACTCATGTGACATAGAAAGTAATGGACAATTACCTAAAATCAGCTCTTTCTCAGATCATTTTCCACTAGTATTACATAATGAGGAGGATTTAACCCAATTTCCCAATACATTAAACTATTAGTTATCAGCATTATAATCTTACCAACAATGCCTGTGTTGTACTATATTGCAGTATGGTAGTAGATGCAAACTGAAAGATACAAGTCAGAGACTAATAGTGAGTCCAGCCCATTATCAGATCATAGGACCAAAATGTCATCCAGAGAAATGCCACTCAGAGTTGCAGCCTTCCATTTGATTTGGTCAGGTTCCAAAAGCAGGTCATCTCAACATCTGGTGTAACTGAGCTAAGAAGCACTATCATCCTTTGCTCAGAGCCTGCGTCAAGGCACCAGTATAATCTACACATCCCTTTACCCTCAATGACTATTATTCCTTTTCCTCATTTATCATTTCTTTTCACCCAGCCTTGCACACCATTGTTCTGTTCCTCTGCTGGTCCAGATGGTGGGCAGAAATAGTTAACCAAGTGCTTCCCCCTCTGTTCCCACTTACATTAAATTAAGTTATATTGGTATAGAACTGGGGGGAGGATATCTGGTCTACTAGGTGATATAGTTGCATTCACTACTAATTCCAATTTTGCTAGATGGGGTAAAGGCAAAATCTAAGTTGCCAGGCTCTTGGGAATTCTGATGTAAAGATTTAAAAATATAGTTACAGTTTTTTGATTAGGGAGTATCCCTGCACCCAGCACCCACAGAGTAGCACCAGTCCTGGGACTATTGAATTAGGCAGGAAAAATAAAGTTGAGATGATATAAGGAAGAATTGCATGGTCATAATGCAAAGCTATGGGTTTGAGTCCTCCTCAAAACTTACTTACCCAGCTCCCCCTGATAAATGAAGGCATCTATCTAGTGGAGGTATTCCTGGGCCCCCTGATATTAAGTGTGGTAGCATGCCTGTGAAGGCACGTAAGCCAGCACATCATGCCCTTATATCTCTCCCTGTTTTAGACAACAGTGTTTCAAATGTTCACTACAATTCTCTACCAAACTGTATTATTCAGAGGATGAAAGTGGGTTCCTTGGTCTGATGTGATTAAGCAGTCCATAGCGATACAGTATCTTCTGACTCAATTCTTCCATAGTGTCCTGAGCATTTTTATCTGCCACTGAGTATGAAAAGCCCAGTCAGAGTAAGTGTCCTGTCATGACCCATTTGGGGCCTCGGTCAGCAAACCCATCTGATTTGCCAGCTGTGTATATGGATTTCCCTCTGTCCATACCCAAACTTGGACCAGAGTCAGTATCTGCCCCAATACTGTCTTTCAACAACATTTTAGCTATTACAGATTACAGTAACTAAGTGATTGCATGGAAACTATGCCTATTTCTTGTTAGTTTACATTTCCTAAGGCATTTAGTGAGCCAATCCTCAGGATTTAGATTCATTATTTTAAATTCTATTGATAACTTTTACCTCTAATAACTGATCATGGCACAGCTGCTCTTCCTGTGATGCCATCCGAGAGTCAAAGTGGAAGGATGGGTGTTTTTCTGTGAGTTAGGGTCATCCTAGTGAATCCTGTTCTGACACCACCTGCAAGGCATTGGCACACTACAAAATTAAAGAGAACACAAACTCAGTGTGGCTCATTCCCATGTCTGACACCAACTGCAAGTTTCAAGGGGTCCTCAAGCCCCCAGAGGTTCGTTAATTTGCCAGAAAGACTCACAAATCCCAGTGAAAGCTTTTACAGTCATGGCTATGGTCATTACAGCTAAAAGTTTTTTTTTCAGTTAAAAGATATTTTTAAGTCATCCAAGCCATTGATTAAAATCAGCCACGAAGTATGCGAGACCAAAATGGCAATACAGAAGACCCACTTTCCATCCAAATGCAAACATCAATAATTAGAAAGCTATCTATGAACAAAAATAAGGTCTGGGAGAGCTCTAAAATCCACTCAAGGAATTTTAGCAAGACAGTGGAACACAAAACCAGAGACTGATTTATCATACAAGAGAAGACGGCTTCTTTTTGCCTGCGCTATCCTATCCCCCAAGTCAGCATTGTTCAGGATCAAAAAGGAACATGGGGCACCTGGGTGGCTCAGTGGGTTAAAGCCTCTGCCTTCAGCTCAGGTCATGATCTCAGGGTCCTGGGATCGAGCCCCGCATCAGGCTCTCCGCTCAGCGTGGAGCCTGCTTCCTCCTCTCTCTCTGCCTGCTTCTCTGCCTACTTGTGATCTCCGTCTGTCAAATAAATAAATTAAATCTTAAAAAAAAAAAAAAGGAACGTGGATGGGACTGGAGGAGATTATGCTGAGTGAAATAAGTCAAGCAGAGAAAGTCAATTATCATATGGTTTCACTTACTTGTAGAACATAAGGAATAACATGGAGGACATTAGGAGAAGGAAAGGAAAAGTGAATTGGGGGAAATCGGAGGGGGAGACAAACCATGAGACTGTGGACTCTGACAAACAAACTGAGGATCTGAGAAGGGAGAGGGGGTATGGGAGTGAGCCTGGTGGTGGGTATTAAGGAGGGCACGTATTGCATGGAGCACTGGGTTTGGTGCATAAACAATGAATTTTGGAACACTAAAAAAAAAAAAAATAGAAGGACCTTCGCAACCCCAAAGAGATCGCCCTTACCAGAGTCAGGTGAGCAGCCAGCTCCTCCAGCTTCCTGGGGCACCGCACAAAGGACCTGCTTCAGTTTTACCCCACCTAAACCCCACAAAGCTGAGATGTATAGAGACAGCTAAAAACAAGTAAGAAAAGCAGCCACATGGCCTAAGTGACTACAGTTCCCAGTGATCTGCTTTGCAAACAAACCCAGCAGATTTTAGCACTGATGAAGGAATCCATAGTGAGCACAGCCGTTAGGACCACCTACAGATTTTACCAGCTTTTGCCCCAGAGTGATTCCCATTCATGGAAGCCAGCTGTCTGAGTCTCTCCCTGCTCTGGCAACAGCCTAGGAAGCTCACCTGCCATCCACTCTGGCTTCTTGCAGTGCAAGATGCAAGACTAGCTCCTCCTGCTGACTTTCACAACCATGTGCATTCTCGGGACTAGCCACTCCATTTGTGTACCGACAAGGTTCTGTCCTGATACCCATTACTGCCTCAATGCAGTGCCAATGCCGGTGGGGAAATGACGCAGCCACAGGAAAACATACCAACAGCCAGGGCCCCCACAGCTGCTAGTGAATCCTTAACTGGTCCTAGCCCTTGCTGCCCACCCTGGCCCCCAGCCAAGTGTGTGCATGTCAGTGGTTCCAGCCACCACTCCTGCCTGCTGTGGTCCTTAACTGAATGATCTGGAGGCAAGAGCCCTTGCCACCATTATGGACCCCTCACAGCACTCGCCAACGACCACCACACAGTTGTCAATGCTGAGGGTCCCAGCAGTCTCCTTTGAAAAAACATCATCCCTCCCTATCCAAGCCACCACAAGCCCCTGCACCTGGCACCCCACACCACTAGACCCAGGGTCACAGCATGCTCCAGTATGTCCCCACCCACAAGTGAAATTGTTCTCTTACTGAAGTCAGTCCATAAAGTCTGGAAGAAGTGTCTTTCTTCAAAGGTGAAGACACCCATGCAAATCTGTACATCTCACATTGTTTACTACTGCCCTCCTAAAATTATGTTTTACACCAGCTTTGGGGGGCCAGTATGCCAATCCCTTTAAAAATCTCATCCTTCCCTGCTATTTCTATCTCCATGCTTCTTCGCATTTCAAATTATTTAATAAATTCCTAATATGTGGCAACTACTACAGTAACTACTTCACATACATGACATACTGTCATAGCAACAAACCCTGAGAGAGGGGTTTTGGTTCCTTTTTACAGGGATAATTGAGACAATTGAGACCCAAAGATGAGAAAGGATGTGTAGCTCCCACAGCTCTCAGAGGTAAGCTTTGTTCCACCATATGCCTTCCTGAGTCCAAAGCTCATGGCCTTTCCACTGAGCCATACTGTCCTGCATTCTCTCTTTCTGAAGTTCCTTGGCCCCCTTACTATCCTCCACCAAATTTCAACCCCATAAAGCCCCCATGTCAAAGGTGGTTTCTTACTCTGTGTTTTGACATCAGATCAGAGGTTATGCCAATCTATAGCACTGACAACATCCTACCTCATGGTATCATATTTTTAACACCAAAAGGAACTAGTGAGTACCCTATAGATTAAATTACTAGGCCATGTGCTCATTTCACATTCTTCTGTCCTGCACACCTAAGCTATCACTCACTTACTCTGTCTCTCCTTATCCTTCCAAGCTCTTGGTAAAGCTTTCAGTCTTAGGAAGCAGGAGACTCAAGTGTTCTCTTCACCTTCTTGGTTAGGCTCAACTCAAGTAAATCCAAGTCCTATCCCAGGACTTGTATGTGGGGCCTCTCAGCCTGAAAAGATCAAGAAATCCGAGGGTTTCAGGAAGTCACTGGTGGGAGTAATAGAAGCATCTTGGAGGGAATGCTTTTGTTCTTCGGGGTGCCCAAGTAGACTTGGAAAAACACATCCAGATACTAAGAACTGTGTTATAAATCACCGGCTTTAGAAAGAGATTGGTGGTATTATACCTGCACTGGTTTGAGCCAGGTAGATAGGTGTGGTTATTGAATTCTGAGCTGGGAAATGGCGCTGAACTCAGCCAAGTAATCTCCCAGCGTTTCTGGAAATACAAAGGTTGCCGCTTACTTACTTTGCCAATATTCACTGAGGTTCTCTCTCTTGCTCTCTCTCCTTGTCCTCCAAGTCCCTTTACTGGACTACCTTTCCTCCTCTTGACATTATCACTGAAGCAAACTTCACTCAGTTTCCTCCCTGGTGATGGTCAATAAAGATGCTGCTCTGCTTCCACAAAGTATAAGAACAATGAGGTTATATCTTGGGGACAGACGATGCCTCATAGAGGCACAGGTAGGTATCCACCTGGCCCAAAAAAGAAAAGCTAGGGTGGGGATGAATTATAAGAACAGAGGGAGTCACTTATTTGTGGAGCATAACAAATAACACGGAGGACATGGGGAGATGGAGGGAGAAGTGAGTTGAGGGAAATTGGAGCGGGAGATGAACCATGAGAGACTATGGACTCTGAAAAACAATCTGAAGGTTTTGAAGGGGTGGGGGGGTGGGAGGTTGGGGGAGCCTGGTGGTGGGTATTATGGAGAGCACATATTGCATGGAGCACTGGGTGTGGTGCATAAACAATGAATTTTGTTACACTGAAAAGAAATTAAATAAATAAAAAAAAAGAACAGAGAGAATATTTACAAGTTCTGGGCCAATAAGAAGTCAACTCCCAAGGCTCCTTGTTAGACAAATTGTCCAATTTCACTTCTATTCCCTGAACAGTTGTTTCCTATGGGGGCTGGGACATTGCAGTAGGAAGCCAGTATTGACTATGTGAGGTCTTCAGGAGGCAACTTACTGAAAGTTGTAGGTTTCCCAACGTGCTCTGCACCCTCTCCTCAGGGAGAAAACCCTCCTAAACTCTGTCTCCCCAAGGTCAAGGGCTTCTCCTAGAGGAAGTATCTACTCTTCTTTGAAGCCAGAGTTCCTCACCAGCTCAAGAACTAAGAAACATCTCTCTGCATTCCCCCAGTGATGTCACACTGAGAAAAAAAGGCTGCTTCCAGCCTCACTTACCCTCAAGAGGGCAACTCTCTGTAAACACACTATGACTTCCTTCTAGTTCTGCTAATGGAGAAAGTAGAATCTTACCTGATGGGCACACATGAAGAGAGAGGCTGGCTGAATGTGTCTGCAATGAGATCCTTGCTCTGAGTATTGGTCCCAGGGTGGCATCAGTGGGAGTCTCTACCTTTGCATTTTTAGGAATTGAGTTTTATGAGGTCACTGCCAGATTATTGGGCCATGGGTCAATAAACACTCATGGAACCAACTGATACATTAAGTGCCAGTTTTTATAAAGCCTTTAGTTATGGAAATCACCCAATCATAGACAAAAGTAGAGAATATAGTATTAGGCTGAGTCATATGAAATTCAACTATTTTTGGCCAAGAAAACTGGCTTTCTTACATGCTTGCCGCTGGAGTTCTCAAGCAGGCAGTCCAGTGCCTGGATTGCCAGATGGGCAGGTCTGTTGCTTGGATACATGGGGACCAAACCAGCTTCACTGAGATGAGCCTAGGACCTGCGTCTGTATGAGTGGGCCTGGATCCTGGGTGCACAGAGGCCAAATAGGCACCAGAGACCACTGAAGTGGATTTGGTGTTTGGGTTTGTGGCAGCTGGTCTGGACGCTAGGGGCCCAGGAGCTGGCCTGGGACTGGGAAAGACCAGAGTTTGGGTTCATGAGAGCCCACGTGGAGTCTAAGGCCACAGGGTCAGTCAGGTGCCGGGGCCAGTTGGGAGCCTGGGGCTGGCTTGGCGCTGGGGCAAGCTTGGAAGCTGAGTCTGTGGGAACCCACCTGGGGGTGCGGGTCACAGGGGCCAGTCCAGTATGATAGTGGCTTGGGAGCATGGGTTGGCGGGAGCTGGTCCGGATTTGAGACCCACAGAGGCAGGCCTGGTGCTAGGGCAGGCCAGGGCCCCAGGGTCACCAGATCCAGCCTCGTCATGGAGTGATCCAGGAACCTGGGTCTATAGTAGCTGACATGGCACTGGGTCTGGCCAGGAAGCTCAGTGCCTGGGAACCCGCCTAGAACCTGGGGCTGCCAGAGCCAACCCAGTGCTGGTGTACTCCAGGAGCCTGGGTTTGTGGGAACTGGTTTGGGGTCTAGGTCCACAGGGGCAAGCCTGGCACTGAAGTGAGCCAGAAGCCTGGTACCATCAGAGCTGCCCTGGTGCTGGTGTACATGGTAAAATAGGGTGCTCGCTTCACTCTCCCTGGGTTACAGGAGGGTGTCTCTGTCCACGCTGTGCTGCCTGGTCTTGGGGGATGGATGTCCCCATTCTCTCCAAGGCATTTTCTCTTATTTCTGTGCTGTAATCCCTCACCTGAATCCTTAGCACTCCTTACAGTATTTTCCTGTGTGGATCAAGACTTTGAAGGATGTTTTGAGGAGCAGATGATCACCAGAAATGCTTATGCTGCCATCTTGCTGCCGTCATTCTTTCCCATGTGAACTTTTACGATGTGATGTATGCTGTTGGTGGGATTGCAAGTTGGTGCAGTATGGAGATTCCTTAAGAAATTAAAATAGAGCAACCCTGTGACCCTGCAATTGCACTACTGGGTATTTAGCCCAAAGATACAGATGTAGTGAAAAGAAGGGCCATCTGTACCCCAATGTTCATAGCAGCAATGGCCACAGTTGCCAAACTGTGGAAAGAACCAAGATGCCCTTCAACAGACGAATGGATAAGGAAGATGTGGTCCATATATACAATGGAGTATTATGGCTCCATCAGAAAGGATGAATACCCAACTTTTGTATCAACATGGATGGGACTGGAAGGGATTATGCTGAGAGAAATAAGTCAAGCAGAAAGAGTCCATTATCATATGGTTTCACTTACTCATGGAGCATAAGGAATAATGTGGAAGACATGGAGAGATGGAGAGGAGAAGTGAGTTGGGGGAAATTAGAGGGGGAGATGGACCATGAGAGACTGTGGACTCTGAGAAACAAACTGAGGGTTTTGGAGGGGAGGAGGGTGGGGGGTTGGGTAAGCCTGGTGGTAGGTATTAAGCAGGGCACGTACTGCATGGAGCACTGGGTTTGGTGCATAAACAATGAATCTTGGAACACTGAAAAAAAATAAATTTAAATTTAAAAAAAGGAGGAGGGTGAAGTTTGAAAAAAAATAAGTAAATAAATGCTCTGTCATGCTACAGGACACAGTTAAAAAAAAAAGTGTGATGTAGGGCATCTGGGTGGCTCAGTTGATTAAGCTTCCAACTCCTAATTTTTGGCTCAGGTCGTGATCTCTGGGTCATGAGATTGAGCCCTGTGTCGGGTTCTGCACTCAGCAGGGAGTCTGCTTGAGGGTTCTCTCACTTTCTCTCTCTCTCTGCCCCTCCCCCTGCTCATGTGCATGCTCTCTTTCTCTCTCTCTCTCTGATAAATAAATAAATAAATCTTAAAAAAAAATAATGTGTGATGTAACCATGAATCTTGAAGCTTCTGTCCATGGTTGACTTTTTATTTTTTTTAAAGATTTTATTTATTTGACAGAGATCACAAGTAGGCAGAGGGACAGGCAGAGAGAGAGGGGGAAGAAGGGCCCCTGCTGAGCAGGGAGCCCGATGTGGGACTCGATCCCAGAACCCCGAGATCATGACCCGAGCCAAAGGCAGAGGCTTAACCCACTGAGCCACCCAGGTGTCCCCATGGTTGACTTTTTAAACAACACCCGAGAATGCTGTACAGTAAGTGACTAAGCTTATTAGACCTACCATAGCAAAGAAGAACACCACCTTGAGAGGATCTCAGTAGTGTCTCAGACAGGAAATCAAGGAAGGGTATTCATAGGGTCTTAGTGCCTGGGCTGGTGATTTCAAGTTAGGGTGGTGAGGATAGGGTGGTTTACAACATGGTAGGTTTGCATGGTGGTCATAGCACAGCGAGTCTTAATGAGCCAGCTGTTAATCTTGATAACTTCATACTCTTCACCTCAAGGAGCTAAGTCATTTTTGCTTGTTTTCAGATCTCACTATGCATCCGAACTGGGTGTTATAGAAATCGCCTTTGGCTACCTTCTGGGAATTACATTTGTAGATAAGGAGCTTCAATTCCTTTGCTGGGCATTTCTGTTTGACTTCCTTCCTTTGGGTTTAATTATAATGTGACCACTACTGAGACTAGACAGGTAGAGAATTTTTTTTTTACCTTTTTTTTTTTTTTACCTTTTCTGTGGTTATAAAAGTAATGCTTATTAAATAATTTTTTAAACATTTAGGTATAAAGAAAAATGATCACTTCCAAAAGAAAAATGGCATTGCTATTTTTGTCACCTATGTTATGACTTTGGCCTGCTACCTAATAATACCTAAACATATAAGCATATGTGTATATGGGAAGTTACAGTTCAATTCTTAAGAACCTGGGCTCTGGGGACACCTGGGTAGCTCAGTTGGTTAAGTGTCTGCCTTCGGTTCAGGTCATGATCCTGGAGTCCTGGGATGGAGTCCCACATTGGGCTCTCTGCTCGGCAGGGAGTCTGCTTCTTCCTCTGACCTCTCTCCTCTCATGCTCTCTCTCTCAAATAAATAAATAAAATCTTAAATAAAAAAAAAAGAACTTGGGCTCTGATACCAGATCACCTGTGTTTGCATCCTGGCCTCACCATCACTCTCTATGGGCATTTACTGCAACTTTTTAAGTCTCAGTATCTTTATCTGTACAAATAATTGTATCAATTTCATAAAGCTGTTATATCTATTAAATAATACAATATATATAATGGGCTTAGAATAGTTTCTGACCCAATGAGGAACGTTAAATACAAGTTAGTTGTGATAACAATAACATTTATGATGATGATAATTTATACATGTGTCTATTTCTCTATAGGAAATAAATGCAAAAGGAAACAAAATAGACATAGCAGCACTTCATTTTGAGCATTTTGAGCTCATATTCGAGCTCATATTCTAATGGGACAATGTAAGCCTATAGAAAATCACCTGATTCTTTCAGTTTCAATTTTGAAGTCTATTCTAGGTTTTCTATCTAATTTGGTCTACATATTCCTGAAATTAGTACCACATCATTAAAAAAAAAGTTTTACTTTGACAATTGCTGTAAGTACATCTATTATTCAGCTTTTCTAAAATATTCTTGGAATTCTATCTTTTTATTCTTGCAACTAAATTTTAGGGTTTTTAATCATGTTCCAACCTGATTGGGCATAATTTCACAAATACATCAACTTTTAGAATTATTTTGGGATTAACTAAAACTTTATAATATTGAGTCTTTCCATGTAGAAACTGGTTTATGTTTCCATTTAGAGAATAATTTATTTTTGAATTCATTTTGTTTCCTTTAAAATGATGTGAATGCTGAATTTTTCTCCCCACATTAGCCCACAACTGCCCTCTGGTTGTCATCTTTCTCTACCCTCTTTCTTTGCTAATATTCACAACAGCTTGGAGGCAATAGAGAACAAGCCTTTTCAGCTCTGAATGGCACAAATTAAAATTAGCTTTGATGTGAAATTCAGTGGGAAGTCTGTCTCCCACTGCAGCTTATTATTAGCTTAGGAGCCTGTCAATTTGAGTCTTTTTTATTGCAGAATCTTTGAAAGCAGTGATTCTCAACTTTGGCTGCGTTTGGGATCACTGGAGAATTTTTAAAATGTGGCCTCCGGAGATTTGAATTTAATTGGTCTAGTATGAGTCTCATGCACTGGAATTTTCAAAAGCACCACAGGAGGGGGTTCAAAACCTGGCTGTGCTTTTTGTGCAGATGAGAGCTGCAGCGTTAGGAAATTGAGAAAGAAAAGACATGCATGCATGTGGATTAATGTACAAAGGGGTGTCCTGGAGTGATTTCTTTTTTTATGAATACAGGCTGGTACACACCAAGACTGGAAATAAATTATTCATAATTTCAAAAGTATGGCTATGTCCTCTTTCAATGAACTGAGACTTTAATCAAAGGCTTCCATCTGATTTCAGTGTGAATGCATGAAGTCTGTCTTTTCGGTGTTTCCAGAAGTGAACTCTGTTTAAATCCCAGTAAGGCATATAGTTTTAGTTAATAGTATTGCTCTAAGATCTCTTTCCTGGTTTGGGTAATTTACTAAGATTATGAGAGATTATGTCACCATCAAGGGGAGCTCTGGGAAGTGTACACCAAAATCTTGGTGCTATTCTTGCAACTTTTATGTGAGTCTAAAAATATTTCAAAATAAAAACTGAAAAAAGCATGAGCAGGATGGGAACTCTGCCTCCTGTGCGATTAAAAAATCAAATAAAGTTTTGGTTTTATGGGTATTTACTATGGCTGACTGCCTTAATGTTTCTTTCTTTCTTTTTTTTTTAAGTTTTGACTTAATAATTTGAGAGACACTGAGAGCATGAGAGAGTGAGCATGAGCAGGGGGGGAAGGGCAGGGGGACAGAGAAGCAGGCTCCCTGTCCAGAACTCTGGGATCATGACCTGAACCAAAGGCAGCCATTTAACCCAGGGACCTCTACTTTAGTGTTTCTTACTGGCATTCAGAAAGAGAAAGTTGATATATATTATATAATTAAATTATATATTATATCATATATACTATTATATGTGTATAAATATATGTATATATGTATAAAATTTCCTTTTCCTTAGAAGAAAATGATATTCCATTAGACACACAATTGAGTCACACTATACTGTGGAGACACTCACAAGGAATTTATCTTCTCTGTGCTAGGACAAAACCTACTGTGTGACTACATTCCACCTAAGGCATGTGGAATGAGATGAGTAAGGGTGGGCACCCTGTGACATTGAACTCTGGCATATGACCAGTAAATGGGAGACCGTTGCCCATTTACGAGGAGGAGGAACCCCTGTCCCTGAGAGCCCCAATTGATAAGAATTCTATACCTGGAATAGGTTACCTAAGTGTGTCAGCCTTGTCTAGACCTCACAACCTCAGTGGAGTGCCATCTTGAAACTGTCAGCTAGGCTTTAGTAATGGAGGTTCCATTATTTAAATAGGAATGTCATTCCCGAATGTGTATTTCCCTAGTGGATTGAGGCAGAAAGAGGTTAAGATACCGGTTTTCAATCAGGATGACTGTGTTCCCCAGCAGATATTTGGCAATGTTTTTTGGAACAGTGTTGGTTGTCACAATTGAGGGGAGTATTCTCGTCCTCTGCCGAGTAGAAGCCAGGATGCTACAAAGCATCCTTGAATGCACAAGACAGCCTAGTGGTGTATGTACATATAATGGAATATTACTCAATCATAAAAAAGGAATTGAGTTCTGGTATGTGCTACAACATGGGTGAATCTTGAAAACATTATGCTAAGTGAAATAAGCCTGATACAAAAGGACATATAGTGTATGATTCACAGACACAGAGAGTAGGTGAGAGATTACCAGGGGCTGGAGGGAGAGGAAATTATAAGTGCTCGATTGATGGTTACAGAGTTTCCGTTCGGAGTGATGGAAAAGATTTGAAAACAAATCTTGGTAATAGTTGCAGAACATCATGAATGTAATTAATGCCTCTGAATCGAACACTTAAAAATGGCTAATGTTTGTGATTTCACTTCTATGTGGAATCTAAAAAACACATGAACAAACAAAAAGCAGAAACAGACCCATAAAATACAGAGACCAAGCTGATGGTTGTCAGAAGGGAGTGAGGAGTTGGATAAAATGGGTGAAGGGGAGTGGAAGGCACAGGCTTCCAGTGTTGAAATGAATAAGTTATGGGAATAAAAGGTACAGCATAGAAAATGATGCTAAAATAGCATTACATGGTGACAGATGGTAGCTACATTTGATATGAGCACAACTTAATGTATAGATTTGTCAAATCCCTATGCTGTACACCTGAACCCAATAAAATATTGTGTGTCAACTACACTTCAATTAAAAAATTGTTAATGTTTAATTTTACATCAGGTAAATTCTACTCAATTTTATTTTTTATTTTTTTAAGATTTTATTTATTTATTTGAGAACGCAAGAGAGCACAAGTGGGGGGAGGGGCAGATAGAGAAGGGGAAGCAGACACCCCACCAAGGGCAGAACCCATCATAGAGCTCGATCTCAGACCCTGAGATCATGACCTTGAGCCAAAGTCAGACACATAACTGATTGAGCCACCCAGGCGCCAACAATTTTAGAAAAATAATGCATTAGTCATAAACACTTCTAACACTAGAAATGGCATGGCTCATAACTTAAACATCTGCTCTGGGGATCTACATGATGCTCGGGGAAGAACTTTCATTTTTGGCCAATGTCATTGAGACAAGAGGTGATTGCCTGAACACCATGAAACTCTGTAGGTTGTGATGTTAGCAACATTCACAATGCATTCTGCTACAGATTTGGGGAAGGATTTGAATGGCAGAAGTATACTGGTAAAAGAGAAGATAAATCAGTGAATTTGCCAAATCCTTCCTGACAAATAGTAATTCAACAAAATTTGATCATGCAATGTTTAAAATATTAATTTTTGCATAAAGGCTATAGAATTCTATACTCCCTTTATTTTTTTTTAGACATATCACATTCACTAATGATGAAAAGTTTGGAATTATTAAGACTGAGCACCATCTTCACCAATTAAATGAGGGTTGAAATCTCATTCTACTGAGAGTATGGATGAATGAGCATACTATTGCTTTGAGAGTGATATTGAAATTTCTTATAACTCTACTAAAAAAAAAGAAATCTTGCCATTTGCAAAGATAGAGATGGAACTAGAGAGTGTCATGCTCAGTGAAATAAGTCACTGAATAAGTCAGAGAAAGACAAATATATATTTTCACTCATGTGCAGAATTTAAGAAAAACAAATGAGCAAAGGGAAAAAAGAGAGAGAAGAAAACCATGAAACAAACTCTGAACTATAGAAGAGAAACTGATAGGGAGGCCTGGGTGGCTCAGTTGGTTAAGCAGCTGCCTTCGGCTCAGGTCATGATCCCAGCATCCTGGGATGGAGTCCCACATCGGGCTCCTTGCTCGGCAGGGGGCCTGCTTCTCCCTCTGCCTCTGCCTGCCACTCTGTCTGCCTGTGCTCGCTCTCTCTCTGACAAATAAATAAATAAAATCTTAAAAAAAAAAAAAAGAAGAAGAGAAACTGATAGTTACCAGAGCAGAGGTGGGAAGGGTGGATGGATGAAACAGGCAATGGAGATTAAGGAGTGCACTTGGATGAGCACCAGGTGTTGTATAAAGTGTTGAATCACCACATGGTACATCTGAAACAAACATTACACTGTATGTTAACTAACTGGAATTTTTAAAAAAGATTTTATTTATTTATTTGTTAGAGAGAGAGTGAGCACAGGCAGACAGAGAGGCAGGCAGAGGCAGAGGGAGAAGCAGGCTCCCTGCCGAGCAAGGAGCCCGATGTGGGACTCGATCCCAGGACGCCGGGATCATGACCTGAGCCGAAGGCAGCCGCTTAACCAACTGAGCCACCCACGTGTCCCAACTAACTGGAATTTTTTTTTTAAAGATTTTATTTATTTGACAGACAGAGATCACAGGTACGCAGAGAGGCAGGCAGAGAGAGAGGAAAGGAAGCAGGCTCCCTGCTTCAGGAGAGCCCGATGCGGGGCTCGATCCCAGGACCCTGGGATCATGACCTTAGCTGAAGGCAGAGGCTTTAACCCACTGAGCCACCCAGGCGCCCCCCAACTAACTGGAATTTAAATAAAACTTTAAAAATAGAGTAGCAGAATTATTTAAAAAAAAGAAGTGTCATAATTTCAACCCATGACCCACTAATGTGAAGGAAAATGTACACTGAACCCATTGTGATAAAACTGGAAATGGTGTTTATGAAATTCTTAAGTCTTATCCGTATTGATCACGGTCACATTAGTTTACTGATTATAGATTAAAATCTGCAGAATGAAGTATACAGAATGAAAATTAATGTTCAGGAAATATTCAATGACTTAGAAGAAAACCACCATTGATTGTTTGCATCTTTACATAGCTTAGCTGTATTTATAAATGTATATTTTATACCCCCATATATAAACTGTGTTTTCACACTTAAAGTTAGAATCTGGTTTCCTGGTATCACTAATTAGATTGAGATGCCTTTGCCTCGATCAAAAAACCGAAGACTGGAGTCCAGTTAGAGAGGGATGGTGTGTCTGCATGTGCGAGGGATGAGAAATGGGTGCAAAGAAGAGAAGGTGGAAGGAATCGCATGGTGTACAGCTGCCCACACTTGGTAAGGGATTAGACGTCATGAATTCCTCTCTTCTATTGTGTTGGTCTTTAAGGATTTGCATGGCCTGGGGATAAGAATGATACTAAAAATATCTGTCTAATGAGCAGCTTTGGATATTGATACCCCAGGGATACAGAGAGACACTGTAGAGTCAGCCTATGACAGCCTGATTCCACAGCCCTTGGCTAGTCAAGAAGAAGCATACCTGAGGCTCCATCCAGGAATCATCTTTCTTGACCACAAGCCCATTTTGTCACTTAGTGTTCCTGCCCTTCCTGAAGACAGACCTTCTGTCTTCAGGATCCAGGTGTTATATGTCAAGCATCATTCCACACTGACGCCATCCAGGTAACTGAAAGTCCCTTGGTTAATGCTTCTGTAAGGGGGGTAGTTATTTTACTGAAGATTCACCCAGGGAAAGTAATGGAGAGTGGACATGCATGAAATGATGAGAACCAAGTGTCCCATGCACTCCAGCCTGCCTTCCTGTTGACAAGTTTCCATGTGTGTTTGTACTGATACTCACCCAGTTCTCAATCTGCT
>ML101444.1:0-13793 GCA_003697995.1 Taxidea taxus jeffersonii
CTATTGTTCTTGCATCTTACAGCCGCATGGTGTCGCTGTTGGACGACCCGTATTTTCCAGGTCTGTGGTGGTGCAGATCCCATAAGGGCTGATGAAGATCTCCAACAGAGGGCATCAATCATTCCAGGTCTCACAGGAAGTCTCAGGGTCACAGCTTTTAGAGTAAATACTTTCAGGCCCATATTTGGCTTTCTTTCCAGGCAGCTGGGGCCACTGTGAGTTTGATCTCTGTGTCTGCGCCATGCAAAGATGTTTTCAACGCTGCCCCCAATCCCTTTCCTTACCTAGCTATTCACACTAGCAGTAGTTTATAGTTAAACAGATTTTCATTTTCTTTTTTTTATTTAAAGATTTTTATTTATTTATTTGATAGAGAGGGAAGGGGGATCACAAGTAGGCAGAGCAGCAAGCAGAGGGAAAGAAGCAGACTTCCTGAACAAGGAGCCCGATGTAGGACTCAATGCCAGAACCCTGGGATCATGACCTGAGCTGAAGACAGATGCTTAACCAACTGAACCATCCAGTTGCCCCAAGAGATTTTCATTTTCAACCCTAGAAACACAGAATACAACTGCTTGCCTTTTCCAAGACAATAGGGTGACTTGCCCACTTTTCTGACTATAGCTGCACTAATTGAGCCAGGTCAAATATCATGTGTCAGTTGGAACCATTTTGGCTGCAGATAATAGAAAACCTGATTCAAACTATCTTCTTAAGCAATAAGTAAATTTATTATCTCACACAACAGGAAGTCCACAGGCAAAACACTTTTAGGTTGGTGAATTCAATGGCTCAACAAGTTATCAAGGACCTCGTCTATTACTCTCTCTGCTCTCCTACAAACATGGTAGTTTCAAATTCATACTAAAGTGATTTTCCAGATGTCTACCAGGAGCAATCAGGACCACATACTTTCTTTTCCATCTACAATCTTTCCTTCTGTTTTTGTTTTTTTGTGGGGTTTTTTGACCAATTAGGTCACATGGGCACATACTTTGCCTCCCAATCAGTAACTGACTAGCAAATGTAAAGAAGACTTAACCTCGGGTTCCAGAAGGGAAAATAGGTTACCATAATTGGAATTGGCAATGGGGTGGGTGCTCCATGAGTCACATAAGTTGCAAGGTAGAGGTATGGCTACTTGAATAAAACTAAGGGCCAAGAGGACCATGGATGTTAGGTGTAGGATCACCAGTATTCTTTACAGTGTTCAAAGCACAGGAAGGCTGATTATCCTCTATTTCCTAACAAGAGAGCCTCCTCCTCATCACTCCAGGATTTTGTATGTATGAAGTAGAGGGGAGGAAGTTCTACAGCACTCTACAGTCCTCCAGAGGAATTCCATTCTCATGGACCATCAAGGCCTTTCCAGCCCCTCTCTTTGCTAGACAAGTAAAAGACTGCACACAAGTTCAGTCTTTGACTCAGCATCCTGCTGCATGGGTCTTGAGTTTTCTTTCCCTTTCTTTTTTAAAGATTTTATTTTTTTTTTAAGATTTTATTTATTTATCTGACAGAGATCACAAGTAGGCAGAGGAGAGAGAGGAGGAAGCAGACTCCCCGTTGAGCAGAGAGCCCAATGCAGGGCTCGATCCCAGGACTCTGGGATCATGACCCGAGCCGAAGGCAGAGGCTTTAACCCACTGAGCCTCCTGGGCACCCCTAAAGATTTTATTTTTAATTAATCTCTATACCCAAAGTGGGGCTCAAACTCACAACCCCAAGATTCAGAGTCACATACTCCACAGACTGAGCCAGCCAGGCACCCAGATCTCGAGTTTTCTATGGGTCTTCAATGACTCACCAGGATGCCAATGGTTCTAAACACGCATTTAACATTCATTTATAAAAATGTATTAAGCACCTGCTACTTAAGTACCAGTGATCAAACTAGATACTGTGTATAAACACAGTATACTCACAGTGGTGAGTAAACCAGATGAGATTCCTGCCCTCACAGTGCTTGTGAAAAAAAAAAAAACAAAAATAGGCATTAATTATGGTAAGTGCTATGAAGAGAAGGAAGAGAACAGGGGTATGTGGAGGAGGTTCTCTCAGGAAGTGACATTTAAGCTGAGATCCAAAGCCTATCTTCATTTCAGTTTACTGCTTTCCTCTGTGCTTTGTCTTCCCAGTATAAATTACAGCCTTCGTTAGCAATTAAAATTTTCATTCTTTTCATTTCTAAACTTCTAAACTAATTCTCAAATTTTCTGCTAGGCATAGACCTATCAAGTTTTTCCCCATAACAAGGAGTGTAGCAAACTCAAATGGCATTTGGTGACAAATTCTTGAAGATTCTTCAACTCACAAGTCTTTTAGACTTAGAATCCTTAATTAATCCTTAATCACACTAATAACTCTTGTGTCTGCCTCCCATATGAGAATCTGAACTGTGGGGATGTGGATCATATCTTACTTTTTCCAGGACCTAGCACTGTCCCTGGCACATAGGTGTGCAATACAGTGTGGAGTGGCCCTGCTAAATTTGAGTCAGATTTAGAAGCATTCACCTTCAGTAGCCATTTTCCAGTATGAACGAGCCCAGGCAAATAGCTCAAACAAATAGTTGATAACATAGGACCCCTGGGTGGCTCAGCTGGTTAAGCCACTGCCTTTAGCTCAGGTCATGGTCCCAGGGTCCTGGAATTAAGCCCCATGTCTTGGGCTCCCTGCTCAGTGGGGAGTCTCCTCCCCCCGCCAACTCATGCTCTCTCTCAAATAAATAAATAAATAAATAAATCTTTAAAAATAGGTTAATAACAAATGTTCAAGAATCAATACAAATTAACAGCTATATTAATTGAAACTTTAAAATGTGTCAAACTCTGGGCTACACACTTCTTTCTAACTTCTTGACTCTTCAGAACAACCTTAACATAAGTACTGTTATTATCTTCATTCTACAAATGATCAAATTAGAAAACAGAAGTTTAAAAAAAATTGTGCACCTGGGTGGCTCGGTAAGTTAAGTGTCTGCCTTCAATTCAGGTCATGATCTCAAGTTCCTAGGATAGAGTTTCACATCAGCTCTCTGCTCAGCAGGAAGTCTGCTTCTCCCTCTCCTGTGCTTGCTCTCTTTTTCAAAAATAAATTTAAAATCTTAAAAAAAAAAAAAAAAGACTTGCTAAGATCACATAGCCAGTATGTGGCAGAGCCAGGATCTGAAACCAGCACTCAGGCTCCCAGATACAATTATTTCAAAATAAAGTTTTTTAAAAAATCACTAGTAGGGGCGCCTGGGTGGCTCAGTGGGTTAAAGCCTCTGCCTTCAGCTCAGGTCATGATCCCTGGGTCCTGGAATCGAGCCCTGAGTCGGGCTCTCTGCTCAGCGGGGAGCCTGCTTCCCCCTCTCTCTGCCTGCCTCTCTGCCTACTTGTGATCTCTCTCGCTGTCAAATAAATAAATTAAAAAATCTTTTAAAAAAATAGTATTCGTGTCTGTGTGTGTGTGAGAGAGAAAGAGAGAGAGTAAAATTGCTGGATCATATGGTAGTTTCATTTTTAATTTTTTTCTAGAGGGGCAGGGTGGGGTAGAGGGAGATAAAGAATCTCAAGCAGGCTCCATGCCCAGCGAGGAGCCTGTGGCAGGCTCCATCTCACAACCCTGAGATCATAACCTGATCCAAAATCAAGAGTAGGACACTTAACCGACTGAACCACCCAGGCACTCCTATTTTTACTATTTTTGAGGAACCTCCACACTGTTTTCCATAGTAGCAGCACCAAATTACATTCCTACCAATAGTGCACAAGTGTTGCCTTTTCTCCATATCCTTGCCAACACTTGTTATTTATTTTTGATGACAGCCATTCTAACAGGGATGAGCTATTCATGTATATAACTTCTATATAACTATAGAAAATGGACTCAGAAAGAAACATCAAATTCATGTTCATATTGGCCTTGGGGGAAGACAAGCAAGTAATAGTGCTGGACTTGCAAATCCAATAGTGTTTTATCTGCAATGTTTTCTTCCACTGAAATTTTTCAATGAGCCAATATTTAATGATGGTCATTCGATTCTATGTAGCAGGAATATGGGTATTAATTTCTATACTTTTTAAATTTCTCTAAATAAACATAATACAAATTTTTACCAAGTCCTAAGCAACTGGAATGTGAGTCTGCACTGCTTTCCTTTGGCTCTTGGCTCTAATTAAGGGTATATCTACAGACCCCATTCTCCATATGACTCAAACCAAAGCCTACATTCTCCTGAAATTGTCAAGCTTCTCTTGTTTGATGTTCTACAAAATCACCTTGTTTCACTGCTTCCCCACTTGCTGTGTTTGTGTAGATAGAGCCACAGTGTCCTTGGGCTGAAGGGAAGATTTCTAAGCAGCAGCAGCATGGCCAGCAGCAGGAGACTGTGGGTACCAGCTTTAGTTCTGACACACAATCCTCTGAGGCCAGAATTCTGAGCCCGGGGCTTGTTTCTAAAGCCCCAATTCTTCCTTTAAACATATCGCCAGTCATCAGGCTGAACCAATACTGGAAGAGCATGTGGAAAATTTTAAGTCTTGTAGGTATCAGACTATGTAATTTTTCCCTTTTATTTTGATCTCCATTCATGGTTCTTTAAAAAGTAAGTTCAGGGGGCGCCTGGGTAGCTCAGTCGGTTGAGCGGCTGCCTTCAGCTTGGGTCATGATCCCAGGGTTCTGGGATCGAGCTCAGCATCGAGATCCCTGCTCAGCAGAGAGTCTGCTTCTCCCTCTCCCTCTGCTGCTCTGCCTACTTGTACTCTCTATCTCTCTGTCAAATAAATAAATAAAATATTTTTTTTAAAAAGTAAGTTCAGAAAATCAGTTAATGCATTAACAATTCCTTTTTTGTTGTTGTTGTTTTTTTTTTTTTTGAGAGAGAGAGAGAGAGAGCGAGCATGAGAGGAGAGAGGTTAGTGGGAGAAGCAGACTCCCTGCCAAGCAGGGAGCCCGATGTGGGACTCGATCCCGGGACTCCAGGATCATGCTCTGAGCCGAAGGCAGTCGATTAACCAACTGAGCCACCCAGGTGCCCAACAATTCCTTTTTCAAAAGGAGGCCGAATGAAAGCGTGGAGAATGGTGAATGAAAACATTTTGTTACTCTCTCTTTTTTTTTTTTTTTAAAGATTTTTATTTATTTATTTGTCAGAGAGAGAGAGAGGGAGCAAGCACAGGCAGACAGAGTGGCAGGCAGAGGCAGAGGGAGAAGCAGGCTCCCTGCTGAGCAAGGAGCCCGATGTGGTATTCCATCCCAGGACTCTGGGATCATGACCTGAGCCAAAGGCAGCCGGCGTCCCATTTTGTTACTCTCTTAAACTATGTCACTGATGTCCTGGCTGGTTCAGTCGGTAGAGGATGTGACTCTTGATCTCAGGGTTTTAAGTTCAAGCCCCACGTTTGGTGTAGAGATTACTTAAAAATAAAATCTTTAAAAAGCAGTCCATCAATCAATCAATCAGTCACTGATGTCAAAGGGCAAACTGGTGAGAGGCAGTTTACGAGGTTAAGAACAGCATCTAGGTACCCTGGGAAACAAGGAAATAATCTATGAATGAGAATAAAGTCAAAAGCATGGGTCACCCGGCTGGCTCCGTAAGGAAAGCATGTGACTCTTGATCTTGTGGTTGTGAGTTTGAGCCCCATATTGGGCACAGAGATAACCTTGAGGGGGGAAAAAAGTCAAGTCAAAAGCAGGATCAGCTTGACTGAATACATTTTATACTCAAGTTCACTACCTTTCACAGTATTTTCTTCAGACTTTCTTTCCGTAACAGTTCTGTCTAGTAACAAGTGACTAATGCTACCATCAGTGTCCTCGGCCCTGGGAATGAGTAGGTAGAAAATGTAGCCCAAACTGGTATGTTCCTCAATTCCAGGTATCCCAGGAATTATACCAAAGAGAAAACAGTGACATAGAACAAGCCACCTGAGGAATCAGATTGCACTATTCTTGGTGCAAACATGAGTGCACCTCAGTGCTCTGTGCTCTGTGGGCAAAGGAGCTTCCCAGGCCTCTAAGGAAGGGTCCAGATATTTCTTCAAGCACATTTAAAACTTTTGTCATCACAGGCCCTGTTAACATGACAGGCCTGGCTCCACATGCTGGCCGTGTAACTTCTGAAGGGCTTTGGGCCTCTGTAATGTAAGTACTGGGCTGTTGTGAAAAATCCAGGCAACAAGATACAAGGACATGGCAAGCATCCAATAAATGACATCTTATTGTTTTTTTTCCCCCAAAGATTTTATTTATTTATTTGGCAGACAGGGATCACAAGTAGGCAGAGCACCAGGTGGGGATTGGGGGGCGGGGGAGCAGTCTCCCTGCTGAGCAGAGAGCCCGGTGTGGGGCTCGATCCCAGGACCCTGAGATCATGACCTGAGCCGAAGGCAGAGGCTTAACCCACTGAGCCACCTAGGCACCCCTGGTCTTTTTTTTTTTTTTCTTTAAAGATTTTATTTACTTATTTGACAGACAGATTACAAGTAGGCAGAGAGGCAGGCAGACAGAGGAAGGGAAGCAGGCTCTCTGCTGCTCAGAGAGCCGGATGCGGGCCTGATCCCAGGACCCCAAGACCATGATCTGAGCCGAAGGCAGAGGCTTTAAACCACTGAGCCACCCAGGCGCCCGGCACCCCTGGTCTTATAAAGGATACCCAGACACCTGAAGTTTTACAAGAAAATACGATCCTTCATTAAACGGTATCACTGAGCTGCTCCCCAACCAGGGTTTCCTGATCCTAGCCCAACAACTCAGCATTGTTTCTTAGAAGAAATAAGGACTAGAAAAAAGTAATTAGGAATATCATTCAGCTAGCCTTATCCCATCGCTGGAAATTTCCACTCTGGGGCCTTTTACCTTTGTCCCCCTACCTCACTCTTTCAACAATTATTTATTGAAAACACTCTTTGCCAAGACACTGGTTTAGAAGAAAATGAAGAAAATATGAAGTCTTTGTCTTCCAGGAGCTTACAATACAGGGCTGCAAAAAAAAACAAAACAGTGCTCACTAAGCAAAATCCTTATGACATAATTTGCTTAAGAATTCAGTCATTATTACTTTGCAGACTGATTAACTTAATAGGTTGTTCCTTTTCCCTTTTGCGTCTCTATCCCCCTTCTCTCACATACTTGCTCGGCATTTAGAAATGACTTCAACTCTACCAACCCTAAAGATAAAACTATCCTTTACATTAACCTCAAGTGGGAGGAAGAAATTACACAATAGGGCCTGGATGCCTCCATGCCCCCCAATCTTCTGGGGCGTCAAATGTCTATATATTATTGCCCCGGGCCCACTCACTGACCTCCTCAAATGGTCCACTCAACAACTCTCCTCCCTCTCCGCTGGTGGCCGCGAAAATGAAAACCACCTGAAACTTACCCAGGCCTGCTCTACATTCATTCCTTAAACAAGTATTTACCAGAGCCTACTATGAGCCTGCACTGTGAAGATGTGCGAGATACAAGAGTGAAAGCCAAGCAGCTACAGCCCCTGCCCTTATGAATCTCAGTCCACTACTAAGTTACACATTAAGCAAAAATTACAGAAATAACTGCACACCCTGACAAGGGCTAAGGAGAATTCCAAGGGTTCAGGGCCTGGATAATTTTCCTTAAAAAATTATGTGCCCTACAGCAAGCTCAACAACAAAGTGGGGGATAACTAAGGGAACAGGCAGGGGAGGAGTGCCCAGCAGAGGGAAGAGCATCTGCAGAGGCCTGCGGAGAGAAAAAGCTTGCCTCATTTGAGAACTACATGGGGCCTCATGCATGCCTTAAGGAGCTTGGGTCTTTACAGAAGTAACCAGAACCCATAAAGAGATTTCAAGGGGCGAATGCCATAATCAGATTTACCTGCCCAGTGGCTTCAGAGCAGACACAGGGTCTGTTTTTGTCACCAAGTTATCCCCAGCGTTCGGCCCCGTGCCTTCTACCAGCGGGTCCCACCAGCCCTGGTTGGCGAGGCGGGACGCGGTGCCAGGGCTTAAGGTTTGGAGTTTGGGGTGAGGGAGGGCTCCTGCAGAGAGCGCCAAGCCCTCCACTGAGGCAGCGGGCGGGGGTTGCGTCCGCGGCGCTCGGGGGCGGGTGGCGGCCAGAGCTGGGCACCTCAGGGGACCCGAAGCGCCACAGAGTCGGCGCGCTCGCAACCGGCGGCGGCCGAGCTTTCAGCTGCCGAGCTTTCAGCTGCCGAGGAGGAGGCGTCCGGTTCTCGGCGAGGGGAGCAAGGCCACGCGGCCCGGGTGGCGGAGCCGGACCCCGCGCGCTGAGTGGCGCAGAACCTGCGGTGGTGCCCGGCGGCCAGGTAAGCCCGGCGGCTCAGGTGGGGAGGCCCCCGGCCAGGCCCCAGAAGCCCCTGCGCGCAGCCCCGGCGTCCCCGCTGCAGCGCGGCGCCGGCGGCCATCTCCCGGCGGCGGCAGTGGGCACTGCGAGCGGTGGGTGGTGTCTACGCGGACCGTGAGCCCGGCGGGTGAGGCACTGGGGGGTTCGGGAGTCTTCTGTCGGCCTGGCCCAGGGCGGAGACGGGAACCGGGGGCGAGGGCAGCCTGCGGGTCGTTCCTTCCAGGCCAGGCCCTGCGACCTGAAGATAATACTATTCCCAGCCCCCTTTTCCTGGACGCCTGAGTGGAGCCAAGGTCGTGAGTTGCTGTAACTCGTTTCCTTTACCTAAGGGTGTGGCACGCGCAGCTCCTCGTGGCTTCACGTGTTTTTGTGCGACCTTTTGGCCTCCCTGGGTGTGCGCCAGGTTGAGCGCAGCGTCCCCCCCGCAGGGCCTGGCCCGAGCTGGCTGTGCAGTGTTGTTTAGTGGCCGCACTGCGACTGACTTCGTGGATTCCCTCCCTGCTGGTGAGCGTGGTTTGCAGTAGGTAGCCAATACGGAAAGCAATTCGTTGAGCACTGCTACGTCTGGTGTGTTGAGCGTGATTATTTGTTTAGAGTGGATCTCTCGTAAGGCTTGTGGTTTACGGGGTAAAAATGCTCCTCAGAAAAGTTACCGGTTCTTGTACCTCCGGTAGCCTTTGGGGACACCTGGCTCCTGGAGCTTCCTGACGCACTTGGCTAGAGGTCCCAATGCTTCCCATGGGTCTGGGCGCACAGAGTCAACACCTGTTTGTTGAAGACGGACCTTGTGGCTGGCCTTACCTAGAGTTTTTGCTGAAATGGGAACTATGACCTAGTAATTTTTAAAAAAACAATTCAACAGTGTTGTTTTTAAGATTTTATTTATTTATTTGACAGAGATCACAAGTAGGCAGAGAGGCGGGGGAAGCAGGCTCCCACTGAGCAGAGAGCCAGATGTGGGGCTCGATTTCAGGACCCCGAGATCACGACCCCAGCGGAAGGCAGAGGCCTAACCCACTGAGCCACCCAGGCGCCCTATCCTAGTAATTTTTAAAACGGACTCGGGTTTAGCTTGGACAGACCATTACAGCCCCTAGGACGGTTAGACCCAAGTTAAGGACAAAATTCAAGCTGGTTAGATGAACAGTGGAAACGTCTAGTTAGGTCTTACTCTGAAACATGACCGCTGAACTGCTAAGGAAGAGATTTTAAAAAGATTATGCTGGGACACCTGGGTGGCTCAGTTGGTTGAGCGGCTGCCTTCGGCTCAGGTCATGATCCCAGCATCCTGGGATCAAGTCCCGCATCGGGCTCCTTGCTCGGCAGGGAGCCTGCTTCTCCCTCTGCCTCTGCCTGCCACTCTGTCAGCCTGTGCTCACTCTCCTCCCTCTCTCTCTGACAAATAAATAAATGAAATCTTAAAAAAAAAAAAAAAAAGATTATGCTGATGCCTAGTTACTCAAAAAGCTTTCTTCCCAGACGTAAAAAAGTTTCAAGTGAGTGACATCATCCTTATCAGTGGAAATAAATGGAATTTGTTTTTCCATTCTTTTCATTTACATTTTTGTTTTAAAATTCATTTTATTTTTATTTCATTTTATCATTGTTATTGTTAAAGTAGTTTCCATGCCCAGCATGGAGTCCAAAGCAAGACTTGGACTCACCACCCTGAGATCAAGGCCTGAGCTGAGATCAAGAGTTGGATGCTTGGGTGCCTGGGTGGCTCAGTGGGTTAAAGCCTCTGCCTTCCGCTCAGTTCATGATCCCGGGGTCCTGGGATCCAGCCCCGCATCGGGCTCTCTGCTGGGCAGGGAGCCTGCTTCCTCCTCTCTGCCTGCTTTTCTGCCTACTTGTGATCTCTGTCTGTCAAATAAATAAAATAAAAATCTTAAAAAAAAAAGTTGGATGCTTAACTGACTGAGCCACCCAGACACCCCTTCATGTACATTTTTTAAATTTTGTGCTAAAATAGAGTTTTCTTTATAACGATCATTTTTCAGTTTGGTCACTTGATCCTGAAAATTAAGTATAAGAGTTTAAGAATGACAGTGGATTAATTCCTTTCTCTCAAGTTTTAAACCAGAGTCTTCTCTGGCCTTCCCACCTATTTGGTAAGGCTGGGATCCTTTCTCTGGGGGCCCATTCTGTCCTTTACTGCTTCCCATTACAAGGACTGTCCCATGGCTGTGTCATAATCATCTTTTGGTCTCTACAGCCTCTCACTAAGCTTAGTGTCCAGTTCAGGGCCTGGCATGTAAGTGACTGATAACTATTAACATGGCGAATGAATTTAGAGTATGGCATGTGTTTATTAAGTCCACTTTGTAACTTGGAGATGTGTGACAGGTATTTCTCATTTTTCAAATGAGTGAGGTAGATATTGCAGACAAGGACAGTTGTGATCATCTTTTGGTTATAGATAACGGTCGCATTCCAAGAAACACTACCAGCAGGGCACTTGGGTCTTTCCTTTTTTTTAAACAACTTTGTTGAGGTGTAGTTCACATACCATAGAATTCACCCATTTAAAGTATATAATTCAATGTCTTTTTGTATATTACAATATTATCTTTTTAAGTTGTGAAATACATATCACATAAAATTTGCCATTTTAACTGTCTTTAAGTGTACAGTTCAGTGGGATTAACTACATCCACAATTTTTTGCAACCATCACTATTTCTAAAACTTTTCAGCACTTTAGGTAGATACTCCATAAATAAATGAATATATGAATGAATGTCGATGGTTTAGGGAAAATTTCCAAGAAGTAAATGTGATCTTGATTTCTCACTGCCCTTCTAATTTGTTGTGTTGTCTTTTATATTATATATGACAAGTTATTATAATTCAGATGATACCATGCCTTATTGTAGTGTGATAATATTGAAGTTCATTATAATGGAGAACTGAGCAATTCTTTCAAGTTTGAATAGTGAATTACTGAACTTTCTAGGGTCTCTAAAAGTTATAAAGCAAAATTTGAATGATATCCCTAAGCCCACTCTAATTTGCAAAGGATGGCTTATCCAAATTTATATTGTGCTATTTGGCTTCCTCTATTGTTGTGTATTCTCTTTGCTTCTATAGTTGCAGGATACCCTCCACTTTCACAGGAGATACCCTAGGGCTTCCTAAGATTAGAAAAATTCATAAATTTGTAAAGTGCTCCCAAAACAGAGGGATTTATTTTAGGTACAAAGTATTTTAGTTCTTAATTTTTATTCTAAAATTGTTATGTTTTCCTTGCTGCTGGATTGCTTTTATCAGTGTTAATCTCTTCTTTAATATCTTTTTAAAAACAGTTTGTGGCTTCTGGCTGTTTCCAGCTAAAAAAGTTTGGCAATCTCCCATTTTTTTACAAGGAGAGAGCACACTTGGACATCTACAGGGAGAAGGGCAGGCCAGAGTAGATCTGGGGAGCAAAAAGTAGTTGAAGTTATTTTTCAGTAGGTTTGGCAAGGATACAGCTGTTAATCCCAAATCTCTAAACGTGGAGGGTTTCCTATGCATGTGTGAATGAATATATGTGTGTTTCTGATTTTAGTAAAATTTAATTAATATAACACCCCAGTTGGGGCACCTGGGTGGCTCAGTGGGTTAAAGCCTCTGCCTTCGGCTCAGGTCATGATCTCAGGGTCCTGGGATCGAACCCCACATTGTCCTCTCTGCTCGGCGGGGAGCCTGCTTCACTTCCTCTCTCTCTGCCTACTTGTGATCTCTGTCTGTCAAATAAATAAATAAAATATTTTAAAAAAAATTACACCCCAGTTAATTCTGAGGTAATTGCATGGGAGTACTGGGCTTTAGTCTGGCTCAGGCCCTACTAGTGACACCTGAGCAAACCACATAATTTTGTGGATTCATTATTGGCACTAGTAAAGTAAGTGGGCTTAAGTAAATGGGTAAATTAAGTTTGCTGTTGGAAAGTGATCTAGGATATCCTTGGCGGCTTCCTGCAAACCAGTAATTTCTTTAAAGTTACCTAGAAATTTTTTTAAAATTTTTTACTTATTTTTTTAATTAAGTAAGCTCTACCTCCAACATGGGGATTGAACTCACAACCCCGAGATCAAGAGTCATGTGCTCTCATGTCTGTCTGAGCCAGACAGGTGCTCCTAAAATATTTTTTAAATTATATATTCTGCCATAATATATAGCCTTCTAAAACTGAATATTAGGATTGCATTTTAAATTTGTTACCACCATGTAACATTGGTGCTTTCCGAAGATGTATACTGTTTATCCTGGAGTTTTATGTATTCCCTGACCCATTGCCTTATACCCTTGGGGCTTCTTATACCTCAATTTGAGAATCGTGGGACCCAGAGGACTGGGTCTCTAGGTCTCTTGCAGCTCTAATGTGGTATCACATGTGAAATAAACTCTAGGTCTCTTGCAGCTCTGATGTGGTATCTATCATATTTGAAATAAACTAGAGTCTCTTCTCTAGTTTTAGGAAGTTATAAATTTATAACAGGGAAAAATATGATTGGCCAGTTTGCATGATTTAATTTCTTTTCCTGAAAACTGGAGATTGCAATTCTATTGTATGTATAAGCTGTTTCATCAGAAACTGCATGCAATTTGAGAAATGGATTGCAAACTTAGAAAAAAACCCTTTGCAGATGTTCTCTTTGTTGCTCTCAATCTTTCTTTGCTGCAATTCTGCTTTTTTCTTTCCTGCCTGCTAATTGGATTAAAGACTATTTTGCCAACCATGGCATCTGGAGATGACAGTCCTATCTTTGAAGATGATGAAAGGTAAATGTCTTGTGTGGCAATAAAATTAGCACTTGAAACTTTCAGGGTTGTTTTAATCACTCAGGTCTTATTTATCCAGGCTACTTTGTTAAGGACACATTTTGTAAACTTGCAGATTGCATGGTTTTGCTTTTCTGTGACATAGAGCAAGGGTAGTAAACACCTGGCATGGAGGTGGCCACTAATGGCACACATCTTTTCCCATGGGGTCTGGATGTAAGGTCCCCAGATCTGTGTTAGCCCCAAGTTCTCAGCAATCACTTGGGGATGATATAAAATCCACTTACCATTTCTGATGTAGAGTATACAAACAACATTAGAGTGAATAAGAGTAAGATGTAGTTAAGAGAGCAGGCTCAAACATACTCTGTATATAGGTATTAAATAATACATATATGGCATTCATGCAGGTCACAGGTATAAATATTATATATTTTATATTAATTAATATCAAAAGTATGTATTTAAGTTGTGCCAGATAAAGCATTATGGCAAAAATCCTTTATTTTCTAAATAAGATTACTGTAGTAAAGACAAGAATTACCATTTTCCATACATTTTTATTTCTTTTGTTATAGGACATTTCTTCTATGACTTCTCTTCTCAGTATAATAAATTAGAACCCTTTTTGTTAAAATGAATCCTAACTGGTTTAAGTATGAACGGTTTGGGGAGTTCCTGTTTTGGAGTGAATGGATCTGA
>RCUC01129473.1:0-45586 GCA_003697995.1 Taxidea taxus jeffersonii
AGTACACAGGGTTCTCTTTTCTCCACATCTTTGCCAGTACTTATTATTTCTTGTCTTTTTGATACTAGCCATTCTGACAGTTGTGAGGTGATATCTTATTGTGGTTTTGATTTGCATTTCCCTGATGATGAGTGATACTGAGCATCTTTTCGTGTATCTGTCGCCCATCTGTATGTCTTCTTTGGAGAAATGTCTGTTCAGTTCATCTGCCCATAGATGTGAGCTCTTTTAAATTTCAGTAATTCTGCCACTTCTTGTTGCCTCTCATCCTATTTAAATTGCTATTATTTAGACATTTATTTTAAACTAAAGAATATTCATTTTATCTCTGAATAGTTTGAGGGATTTTGTCTAAACTGCCTCTGAGGTGTCACAAACCCAAGGGAGAAAGAATTCCCTTTAGCAAACTGGAATTGACAAGCTGTTTAGTACAGTGTTCTGTGTAGAAGGAGGAGCAGGAGAAGAAGACAGTGTAGACTGAAGGTCTCTGTGCAAAGAGATCAGGGAAGAAGCAGTCCAGGTGAGAAAGGGCCTGCTAGAACTAAATGTTTCATTTTGTCTTCAGTAATATGATGGAATCAGGTCAGTAGAGAGTCATAATAGGTTATTTGAGATTTCAGAACTATACATCTAGAACAGTCGTTCTCAGTTGGGCAATTTTGTCCCCCAGGAGACACTGGGTAATGTTGGAAGATCTTTTTGGTTGCCATAGAGGGTTCAGGGGACAGCTCCTGGCATCTACTAGGTAGAGGCTAAACACCTTATAATACAGGGATAACTCCCCACAAGAAATAAGTACCCAATTCAAAATATCAGTAGTGCCAAGGCTGAGAAGCCTGGATCTAGATTTCCACTTTTCTGATAGAAATGCATACTTACCTTCATTTGCCTTGAAAAGATGGGTATTCACTGAAGTTATTTATCATTAGCATTTTCAAATATTTCTATCCCTGACAATAAGACACTCTTTTCGAGTTCAGGTGTTAGCAGCATCCTCCTTTCCTTTCCCTGTTTCTGGGGCTCATCTTCCCTTACTTTCTGCCGTCATCCTACAAACACTTCCTTCATTTGAAGAAAGGAATCAACATGCAGGGAAGCAGCATCCACATGTGTTAATGATGACATAATATCCCAGTAAAATTTCAGGCCAGGTAGCCTTCTCATCAATGCCTCTTTAGATAAGTCAAGACACTTCACCAGCATGGGCTGCTGTCCAAGCAGATTAAATTAGAAGAGCTTGTAACACACGACAAAAAAACTTATCAGCATGATTAATCAGGAAGAGTTTTACTGGGTTTGTTAGCGTTTCCACAATCCAACAACCAAGGAATATGACTGCTGGCTATTGACCCCAGTAACCCAACACCACTACGCTGTGTTAAATTGATAAATTAGTTTAAAAGAATGTTTACCTCCCTTTACTGTATGACTCTCTGCTTGGTGGAGAGGCAGAGAGGATGAATCTGGCTTTCAGGAGCCCAGTTTCTTTGCGTTAGTCTAGTAAGTCTCACACAAAGAAAGTGAACTTGGGGCGCCTGGGTGGCTCAGTGGGTTAAGGCCTCTGCCTTTGGCTCAGGTCATGATCCCAGAGTCCTGGGATCGAGCCCTGCTTCAGGCTCTCTGCTCAGCGAGGAGCCTCCTCTCTCTCTCTGCCTGCCTCCCTGCCTACTTGTGATCTCTGTCTGTCAAATAAATAAATAAAATCTTTAAAAAAAAAAAAAAAAGGGTGCCTGGGTGGCTCAGTGTATTAAGCCTCTGCCTCAGCTCAGGTCATGATCTCAGGGTCCTGGGATCGAGTCCTGCATCGGGCTCTCTGCTTGGCAGGGAGCCTGCTTTTCCTCCTCTCTGTCTGCCTTCTGCCTGCCTCTCTGCCTACTTGTGATCTCTGTCAAATAAATAAATAAAATCTTTAAAAAAAAATTTAAAAATTAAAATAAAAAAAAGAAAAAGAAAGAAAGAAAGTGAACTTACAATGAATGTATACCCAATACACTGGAGACCTGGCCTCTCCAAAGCCCCTTCAGGGCTAAAGGCCATGGGTCCCTTCTCAGAAGCTGCCCCTCTGCTCATATCCACTAAGAGAGAAAAACAAAGGTCTCCTCAGGAAGCCATGAGCCTCTCAGGTGGGAACACTAGGACATGCCCTCCAATCACACTCTTCTTCCAAACCACTTGACTCTGGTAGCTAATTCAGATCTGAGGCACACCATGCAAACACAAATGGCATTCCAGACAATCAACCATCACTGACCAGGAATTTAAGTAAAACAATCACTTATTGGCATTGGCAAGAGCCACCGAATTCGGGCAGCCAAGGCTAAGGGGGTGGCTTAAGGCTTAAGAGCTGAGTGTTTCAAAGGAGCTGGCATTGGGGGCAGGCCTAATGTCTTAATGACTAACGACAATTGCTCCTGCTCATTGAGCTCTTTATTATAGCCGTTGTATAAGGCACTCTCTCTCCATTGGATCATTTAATCCTCACAGCCAGTATTATTATACTTCCTTGATCTGCAGACGAGGAAATGGAGGCTCTGAAAGACTGCAGTGTCAGCCTTCCTTGAAAGGATCCTGGGGCTGGGGGTGGGGGGGCGGTTAGGAGACTGCTCCCTGGGCAAACTTTGCCTGCGAGCAGACTTGAATGAGTGGTAGGGAAGGCAAGCCACAAAGGCCCAGAGACTTGTAGAAAAGCCCTGGGAGAGAGCGTAAGACAGCCAAAGCTAACCAGGGAACAGATGCCTTGGACATTCAAGGTAAAGCCAAGATAGAATCAGACAGTCTGGATTAGAGGACCATCTGCAAGGTCCAGAGCTCCAAAGTGTGGATACAACTACTGGGCATTAAATAATAAGTCACTTCAAGAGACTTTTACGTTGGGGCGCCTGGGTGGCTCAGTGGGTTAAGCCTCTGCCTTCGGCTCAGGTCATGATCCCAGAGTCCTGGGATCCAGCCCCACATCGGGCTCTCTGCTCGGCAGGTAGCCTGCTTCCTCCTCTCTCTCTCTGCCTGCCTCTCTGCCTACTTGTGATCTATGTCTGTCAAATAAATAAATAAGAGAGAGAGACTTTTAAGTCTCTAGCTTTTCAGTTCAAGATTGGTTGTGTGGATTTAAATCAAAGGGGGAAAATATGATTTTGGTACTAATATGTTTTTAAGTTGCTACTTCCTTTAGAAAAACAAAAAAGAGAAGGTGCCTGGGTGGCTCACTCAGTTGAACAACTGATTCTTGGTTTCTGCTCAGGTCATGATCTCCGGGTCGTGAGATCGAACCCCACATTTGACTCTGTGCCTAGCTGGAGTGTGCTTGGGAGACTCTCTCCCTCTCCCTCTGCTCCTCCCCCATGCCTGCTTGCTTGCTCTCTCTCTCAAATAAATAAATCTTGAGGGAAAAAAAAAAGACAAAACAAAGAAAACACAGGTCTTAGACTGAGATGCTTAATAGGAAATTCAGCTAAAATTTAAGAACATTGTTTTGTTTTCATTATATTTATTTTTATAGTTACCTTCCATTTAGGTCAAGTAATACTGGTTTTCTACTTATGGTCATAATTTAAAGCTCTCTCTCTGGGTGAGGGGATGGGGTCACTGGGTGATGGGCATTAGGGAGGGCACCTGATGGAATGAGCACTGGGTGCAACTGATGGATCACATTAAACTCTACCTCTGAAACTAATATACTATATGTTAATTAACTGAGTTTAAATAAAATATAAATAAATGAAAGCTAAAAAACTTTTAAAAAGTTCTCTCTGATGGTGATTTTGTAAGCGACCTGATGTAAAGAAGACTGGCTAAGTGATAGAAAGGATGATACATGGATATGGCCAAAAGTAGGAGACTGGTCTGGGAGTGACTGAGTTTAGGAAACACTAAGGCTGAAGAGGATATATTTTACGCTTGGTATAGAATTAAGAGCAGGAAATCAAAGGACTCATCAGGAGGACTGAAGGAACAAGAGAAAGACTGAGTGTCAGATTAGATATTTACAGGAGAGAAAAGAAGCAAGAGAAAGTCTCACTTTGAATTTGTATTTGTTTGGGCAGTATACCTAAAAAGCAATTTAGCACAAGTTCTCTTTGCCTAAGGTTATACAACACAATAGTGACTAATTAAAAAGGGGGAAATCTTCCAATAAACTGCTATTTTATTTACATAAAGGCAACTGACAGCAAAACACACAGGCACACAGTCAGATGCCTGAGGTGAGTAGTGTTCTGGTATCATTCTGAATTGCTCTGTGCAGGAAGAGAACACGAGAACACGGACACAAAACTGATCCTTTCCCTGCAACAAGGGAGCAGCTTTGCACATGGTGGAGTTTGAGGGGTAGTGTACAACCTTCATCCTCCAACAAAACATGCTCACCAGCTTCCCCACTCACAGCCTCAGGTCTGACGCACATGCCATTTCGTTTATAAGCAGAGGCAGGAACTGAAATTAAGCTGCCATCAGCTGTTCATACCTCAGGTAGAACTAGTCACAAGCTGAGACCAGGAACCCTGGAAAAATGAGTCAAGTCCTTGCAGAACGAAGGTCCTGGATAGCGGACGAACTTGAGAGGGAGAAGTATAGCTCTCCAAGGGAAGAAGGGTGCGGTCACACAGCCAGAGGGCCACTGAAGGCCATTTTGCCTGCCTCCCTATTTTGACCAGGGTCATGCCAGCTGGGATTAAACATGAACAAATCAGCTGGCCTTTGTAAATGGTAGCTTAGTTTGTTGTTGTTGTTATCAAATATTCCAAAAATATAGGAAATCGAAGGAATATTCTAATAGGAATTTCTTTATTCATTACCCAGACTGAATAAATATGAACACTTTTTTAACCTTAGTCCATGAGCCATCTCTGTAAAGAGTATTGGAAGTATGTTTTCTCAGGGGAGTCTGGGGCAAATCTTGTAATGAGACCATAGATATCACCCCAGGCAATCTCACTCTACAAATGGGGTGGGAGGTAAAGAAGGCCGGGAGTAGTCCAGCGACTCACCAGAGGTCTGGGGTCTGCAGAGAACCAAACCCCCCCACCCCCGCCAGTGCTCCCCATGCCACCGGCAACCCACAATTCTCCAGCTCTCTGCCTGCACCTCCCTCTGCCTCTTCTGAATCCCCAAGCCTTCTCCTAAATCTAGCTACTCTCTTTTTTTCTTTTATTTATTTCTGTTTTTCTTTTTAAGATTTTATTTATTTATTTGACACAGAGAGAGAGAACACAAATAGGGGGAGTGGCAGGTAGAGGGAGAAGGAGAAAAAGACCCCTCCAAGCAGAGAGCCCAGAGAGCAGGGCTCGATCCCAGGACCCCAGGATCATGACTTGAGCCGAAGGCAGATGCTCAACGCACAGAGCCACCCAGGAGTCCCTATTTACTTCTTTTTAGGTCAAATTAGGATTTACTGGCCTCCTTTCAGGAAAACTGTATGGAATAGGGCTAGCTCCTGGCACACAGATCAGAGTGCCATCGTGCTTCTTTAATGTCATAACCACTACAGTGATGATGAGAATAACTAGCACGTATTCAATGCTCACTGTGTGCAGAGCCCTCTGCCAGCCGCTCTGTGGGCACTATTTAATCTTCACATGAATACATGGGGGCCACCACCATGATCCCCCCTCATGAGGAGATAACCAAGACACTGAGATGTTAAGACAGACCTAGAAAGCCCTGGAATGCCACATACTGCTGACCCCACTGGGCATGCGTGGAGCTAATGTCCTTTGCCAACGAGACTTCTCTAGTGTCCTCTATATCCCCATGACCTGAACCAACAGGACCCCACAAACCTGGCTATGCACAAAGAGCCCCTAGGGAGGTTGTGAAAAATAAGATGCTCGGGGCCAGTGTGCACTTACGGAATCAGAGTGTTCTAGTCTACAGCCCACGAATCTGTCTTAAAACAACTTCTCCGTTGTTGCTAGTATGCGCTGAGCCTGGGAACCTCTGTTGAAGGCTGTTGACTTTTCTGGGCGACTGGAGCCAAACAGTCTAAACTTTGAGACGTCCTACCCTTCTCGTGCCTTCCAAGTGCACTGCTTCTGTAGTTCCATGAGAGCGAGGGTGCTGTGTTGGGGCTAGGGTCCTGCGATGCCTGGTTGCTTAAGAAAATTCCGACTTCTGGGCCCACCTGCCACTTGCCTGCTGCCCAGAGGGAGAGTCCTTACATCCCAGTAGTGGCCAGGTGGCCAGGAGACAGGGGAAGGCAGAGCCACGGCCGGCTGCTCGCTCCCCTTTCTGAGGAGTCACTCAGACCCCTGTCAGGCAGCTGTCCTCTTGCCGGAAGAGAGACATTCTTCCATGTGTTCCATGTGTGGCCATCAGTGATTCTAGTCAGGTGGTGTCCCGCAGGGCCTGGGGTCAGAAAGTCCCCAACAGCTTGGGCAGTATGACTGAATTGACTTCACAGCATCCCGGGGGAGGCAGAGCCACAGAAGATTTGCCAGAGGAGGGCCTGAGAGTCTGCCTGGTCATGTGACAGATGGGAAACTGAAGCCCAGAGGGGAAAACAGAAAGGAAGTATCTGTATTTTGACCTGTATTTATCTATGAGAAGATTCAGGCTCAGAGATGTTGAGAGGCTTACCCTGAATCAAATAGTGTCAAATAGGCAAGTAGGTTAGTTAGTTAGCTCTCCAGAACAAAATGGCCTTCAGGTTTACCAAATTAGCTTTCTGCACTATGTGAACATCTCTCTGTCTTTCTGGTACATACTGGTTAGATAGGTTTGGAAAATATGACACCTGTGTCAGTGGGTACAGAACTATTTGGAACTCATTCTCAGGAAGCATTACACATATTGCCTGTTCTTCTTTTTTTATTTTATTTTAAGATTTTATTATTTACTTGTGAGAGAGAGAGAGTGTGTGTGTGTGTGTGTGTGTGCGCGCGTGCACACACACAAGTGAGGGAAGGGGCAGAGGGAGAAGCAGGCTCCCTGTAAGCTAGGAGCCAGATGCAGGACTCGGTCTCAGAACCCTGGGATCATGACCTGAGCCGAAGGCCAATGCTTAACAACTGAGCCACCCAGGCAGCCCACTAATGTATTTTTAAATTATAGACAAATCAAGTGCCACATAGTTTCTTACCTACACTGTAAAATCTCCAGTTTTCAGGAAAATAATAGCCACTATTCGTTGAGCATTTTCTATGTACCAGGCACTGTTCCAAGTATTATACATGCCTTATCTTATGGAACTTTTGCAACAACCTTTTGACGTAGGTACTATTATTATCCCTACTTTATATAGTAAGGAATCTGAAACTCAGAGAAGTTCTGTAACTTGCCTAAGGTCCTACAGCTGGTATTCAAATCTAGGCAGACTCACTCCGGGACCTGCCTCCTTCACCATCATGTCCCTCATAATTCTGGAAACAGGATTTGAGATATTGAGAGCCATCTACCTTATAAAAATTTCAATGAACATTTAGTGAGTGCCTTTGGTAGGGAAGGTGCTATAGTGTTTATAAAGGAGATTTAAGAGATAGCCCTTCCTCTTACAGGGAGTCAAATAGGTATTCAATTAATATAATAAAAGGCAGACAGTCCCTAAGGGCAACACTGGCAGTACTGATAAAGTGTGATAAAAACACATAAAAAGAATAGTCAACAAGCAGGCAATCAGCAATGACTTCCTGGAGGAGGCGGCAGAAGTAACCTTAAATAACACACTACTGGTAATGATGGGAGAGTGCAGGCCCTATGTTCCAGGCCGTATGGTATAGTGAGTGGGCTCAAATCCAGATGTCATCACTTACTAACGCTTCATCTCTGAGCCCTGGGCTCCTTATCAGGCCAAGTGGAGGTAGTCACATGGACCTTTCAGGGCTGTGATGATTGTTGTGGGCATAATGCAGATGAAAATCTAGAACAGCACCCAGGAGGGCCTCATTGATCGGCTGTTCCCTTCTGGGTGCACTGAGTCATTTCAGAACCCACTGCTCTGGGGCCACTGTCCATCAGAGTCTAGTCTGCGTTCCTCTGAGAAAGCATTCTCGCCAAGACGCCGTTTCAGTCAAATATTCAAAAGCAGACCACTTCAGCTCACAGCAGAGTCCATAAAGGAAATGAGCACTGAGGCTCAACTTCAGTGGCGTGGCGAGGAGCTACTGTAATAGAACAAATGGACTGTTTATCAGCTTTCTATCTGTCCCTAACAAAACCATGTGAAATGAGGCATTAAACTCCCAGGTTTTTTTAAAAAGATGACAAACACTGGTTAATTTACTGGAGTAGAACATAGTGAGCCGAATGTTTAGTTTTGCATTAAATCTATATCTAGCATTTTCATTAAAAGGGGTAAAATGTAGGCTTTATTGATGCTTCAGTGCCCATTTCAGATTAATGCCTCCCATTTAAAACCGTGCATGAAATCGCAAATGTATCAGCAAACACAGAAGAAGGGCCAGACTAAGTGCTGTGTGCTTATTCACAGCCAGCCATCTCAGAGGCTGCCGGCGTGTTATTGCGGGGTTATTTGCCCCACACTTGCCGCGGCTGTGAAGAGTTAATATCCCTGATTGCTTACTTAAATACCTTTTTAGACTGAGAGAGAAAGAGGACATGGAAGAAATAGGGATCATATAATTTTTGTGTAATGAACAATTAAGTCATGATACCTTCTTGATTTATAGTTGATATTTCCAGGACAATGAGGGCAGTATCCCTTTGGAAAAAGGCTGTTAGCTTCCTTAGTCATTATTCATGGCCACAGTTTAGCTGAAGTAGCTAAAGGAATAAAAAGGACTAAGGACCTTAGACTAAAAATAATTTTATATCAAATAGAACCTAATTTTTGCCACCACCAAAACAAGAAGATGAAAACTTCCCCCATTATGAGATGAGAACTTTTTTTAAAATAATGGTAAGTCTTCTTTCAGTTGTGTCTTATATGTGGTTATCTGAATGGTTGGGGAGAAACCCTGTAATAGAAGACATTTCACTACATAGAGTAATAAAGAGTAAATGTTATCTAAATGAAAAGTGATACAATTTGGAACTGGAAAGCAAGCTAGTGTAATTTTTAAGGAAGTAGGTTTTGGAGTCAGACCTTATGGGTTCAAATCCCAAATCTGGCCCTTGCCAGCAATTACCAGTTGGCAGGCCCATGTGAATATGGTGGTGGAGGAGGAGAATATGGGGAGGAAGTGTCTCAAGATGAGAAACGAAAAGGATACAAGGAGATGGAAATGACAGATGTCCAGGCTACTTGTAGCTGAGGGATGGAGGGCAGGGACCAAAGGTCCACTCTCAAATTCATAGGATATGACAGGGCCAAAAGCTAAAGAACTTAAGGTTGAGGCTGAAGATTCATTTCCTACTTACATGAGGAGCCACATAATAGGTTCACATCCAGCCTTACTATACAACAGCAGCTCCATATTTGGGGTGAGCCCCAAACACCTCAAGGATAGTGACCACTAGCCATCAGAGCAAGTTGTATAAACAGAGCATCCAGGAAGAGATTTATGATTGGTTTCAGAGAAAGACATGGGGCGGGTCAGAGCTGAGAGCCAGCGGAATGATCTACAGTCTTCCAGACACTATTTTGACCTTGTATTTAATCTTGTATCTCATTCATTCAGGTGTTCTCTCTGAAGGCATAGCAAAGAAGATTAGACACTAAATACTGACTGGGGCCATTGTCAAGTGCCTTAGCACCACCCAGCATGCCTAACCAATCTGTAGGATGTTTTCCTTCTTGCAATATCCACAGGGATTCTGATATTTTCTTGAGGGATCTCTGCTTTCTGTTTGGTTTCCAGGTTCCCCAGAGAATAAGGCATCAATATCTAGGCCTCTATTTTCCAAAAAGAATTCACAGAATAGTAGTTCTAAGGGAAATAATGGGTGCTACACAAGAGGTGTTCCATGATCTTTTTTAAGTAATTTTTTTTAAATATTTTATTTATTTATTTGACAGACAGAGATCACAAGTAGGCAGAGAGGCAGGCAGAGAGAGGGGGGGAAGCAGGCTCCTTCCCACGATGTGGGGCTCAATCCCAGGACCCTGGGATCATGACCTGAGCCGAAGGCAGAGGCTTTAACCCACTGAGCCACCCAGGCGCCCCTTAAGTAATTTTTTTAAGTAATCTTTTTTTTTACTTTACTTTTACTTTTTTATTTTAAAAAAGTAAACTTTTTTTTTTTAAGATTTTATTTATTTATTTGTTAGAGAGAGAGAGAGCACGCAAGCACAGGCAGACAGAGAGGCAGGCAGAGGCAGAGGGAGAAGCAGGCTCCCTGCCAAGCAAGGAGCCCAATGTGGGACTCGATCCCAGGACACTGGGATCATGACCTAAGCCGAAGGCAGCCGCTTAACCAACTGAGCCATCCAGGCGTCCCAAAAAAGTAAACTTTTTAAAGTAATCTCTACACCCAATATGGAGCTCGAACTCACCACCTCGAGTCAAGAGTCATATGCTCCCCAACTGAGTCATCCAGGAGCCCCTGAACAAATTCTAAAAATACATTGTTAAAGTTAAATTTATTTCTCTATTCTGCAAGGCTTCTCAGGGTCTTTAAGGTGTTTATGTTCAATGTAAATATCCAAAAGACAATAAGATATGACAAATTTCCAAGCTTATCTGATACCAGTGTCTTTTCCACAGAGCTGGTATTTTTCTAACAATTACTTTGGAAATTATTTTTCTAAGCTTGGAACTGGGAAATTCTACTTCCACCTAAGATGTAGAAAGCCTCAAGGGAATGCTACTCCCATACTAGCAACAAGAGAAAATATGGATAATCTACAAAACTCTCACTTTGGGGACGCCTGGGTGGCTCAGTGGGTTAAGCCGCTGCCTTCAGCTCAGGTCATGATCCCAGCGTTCTGGGATCGAGTCCCACATCGGGCTCCTTGCTCGGCAGGGAGCCTGCTTCTCCCCTCCCCTCTCTGCCTGCCTCTCTGCCTACTTGTGTGATCTGTCAAAAAAATAAATAAAATCTTTAAAAAAAAAAAAAAAACTCTCACTTTGTTGGGCCCATTAGAGAACTGAGCTGCAAAGAACCAGGGAACTGAATTCTAAAAGATAATCAGCCATTCTGAGGAGAGACATGAGACTTAACAATTATTTTTCTTGTGGCAAAGAATGGGAAGAATAGGTCATTACCACAGAACTGGGTAAGAAGAAAATTTCTTAAAGGCCAAGTGAAGGTAGCAGGACAGCTGAAAATCCCTGAGCACTCCAGATACGAGAGAAATCCCACGCTGCTCGCCATCTCATTTCCACCGGCTTCCACTTGGTATCCAAAAGAAACACTCTATGCAGGCAGTAGACCTAAGAGAGACTTTCTCTCTGCTACAGTCCTGCAGACCCTGCCGAGGTCTGGGGGTGGGGTGGAGTACCTGGGGAAGACCATTCACACTCTGAGCCCTGTATGAGGACAAGGTGGCAGTTGTCCGCCCCCATACAGGGCAAGGGACACACCTGTGCCCAGGACTCAGTTCAAACACAAAACTGAGGTCTGCTGCTCCTGGGTGAGGGGCAGGAAACTCCACTGGGCCCAGATCCAGCACCAATTCAAAGCAGAGTTTGATTTTGCTAGGGAGAGATAACGGGACATCGCAGTGGTTATTAGGGCGGACCCTGAAGTGAGACGGACCTGGCTTGGGATCCAGGATCCACCACCCAAGAGCCAGTGACCTTAAGCACATTATCAGAGGCCCCAGCCTTAGCTTTCTTATGTAAATAAAATAAGGACAAGAGTAATAGATCTGCCGTAGAGAATGGCTAGAAAACCTGGAGTCCTGCAAAACACAGCACAGGCCCAGCACAAGGGAAGCAATGGAGAAAGGGTCATTTTTGCTTTGATTCCAGCAGTTGTTGGAAACTGATAAAGAGCCGTTGAGAATTAGTCAGGTAGTACCAACATAACAAAATATCTTAGCCAGGGTGGCCTACATGACAAAAGATGTATTTTCTTACAATTTTGGAGGCCAAAAGTCTGAGCTAGGGTAGCAGCATGGCCAGGTCCTGGTGAGAGATATGACCCTGGTTTGCAGATGGCCGCCTTCTCACTGTGTCCTCACACAGCCCAGAGGGCAAAGAGACAGAGAAAGCTAGATCTTGGATGTCTCTCCTTATGGGGTCCATTCATCCCCTCCTGAGGGACTCACTCTCATGATCTCATCTAAACCTGATTATCTCCCAAAGGCCCCTACTCAAAACACCATTAGGGGTTAGAGCTTCAAAACACAAATTTGAGGAGGGGACACAATTTAATTCATAGCAAGTTACAAAGAGCACTTTCCCGGTTGCAGTAAAAATTAGTTGCTTTTACCTGACAATCTTTGGCTCCCCTTTTTTCTATTAACATCTGCCAATTTCTCTTCTAGAAATCCGCTTATGCACTCTCAATTCACTTGTTTCAGGTGAGACTGACTCCTTCCATGTCTACTTTGAGGGGTGGGGACATGACCCAGGCCTGGCCAACAATCATATTCCATCTCCAGGCTAAAGTGATCAGTTCAGAGATAAATGCATGTTCACCAAGGCAGTTCAATGAAAGAAAAGTCCTGGAACATTTTGTTTTTTAGATATTATTTATTTGAGAGAGAAAAAGAGAGAGAGCACAACCTCAACTCCAGACTTCTAGCCTCCACAACTGTGAGAGAATAGAGTGCTGGGGTTTTTTGGTTTTTTATTTTTAATTTAAATACAATTTAATCAACATATATTATTAGTTTCAGAGGTAGAATTTAGTGATTCATCAGTTGCATAGGAATACCCAGTGCTCTTTCCATCAAGTGCCCTTCTTAATGTCCACCATTCAGTTACCCCATCCCCCCCACCTACTTCCCCGCCAACAACCCTGTTTGTTCCCTATAGTTAAGAGTCTGTGCTTTGTCTCCCTCTCTGTTTTCATCTTATTTTATTTTTCCTTCCATTCCTCTATGTTCATCATTTTGTTTCTTAAATTCCACAGATGAGGACACTTGGGTGGCTCAGTCAGTTACCTGTCACCTTCAGCTAAGGTATGATCCCAGAGTACTGGAATCTAGTCCCACATTGGCCTCCCTGCTCTGCGGGGAGCTTGCTTCTCCCTTTCCCTCTCCCCCTCCTCCCTGCTCGTCCACACTCTCAAATAAATAAATAAATAAAATCTTTTTTAAAATTCTACATATGGGTGAAATCATATATTTGTCTTTCTCTGACTGACTTCTTTCACTTAGCATAGTACCTTCTAGTTCCAAGGGTGCTATTATTTTAAGCCATCAAGTTGGTTTAATCTGTTACTGTAGCTTTAAGAAATTGAAGAAAAAAACCAATTTGACAGTTTCTCATCAAATTAAACCTGAATTTATTGTGTAACTCAGAAATCCCGCTCCTAGATATCTACCCAAGGGAAAACTTACATTCACACAAAAACTTTTACATGAACTGTTTACAGCAGCTTTATTTGTAACCACCAAAAACTGAAAACAACCCAAATGTCCTTCAAATGGTGAGTGGGTAAACAAAGTATGGCACATGCATACTATGGAACAATACTCAGCAATAAAAGGAAGAAACACAAGAACATGGAGAAATATCAAATGTATTATGCTAAGTGAAAAAAGCCACACTCAAAGAAACAATACCAAATGTTTCTCCTTATATGACATTCTAGAAAATGCAAAAAACTGTAGGGACAGAGAGCAGATTAATGATCAGGGACTGGAGGGTCAAAAGAGGGGCTGACTAGAGGGGGCAGCATGAGAAGGGAATTTCTTGAGGGGCAGAATTGTTCTTTGTCCCAAGGATGGTAGTGGTTATACAACTCTATGCATTTGTCAAACCCACAGAAGTTTATACAGCAAAGAGTGAATTTTACCAAATGTAAATTGTATAAATCAATCAATCAATCAATCTACATCAAAGATGTAGAAGCAGCTTGCCAATATAAAATGTTTGTGTATTTGCTTTTAAAGTTATGCACTGTTATGATGGCAAAATATTTATTTGCATATTTGTTTGATACACCTAAGGTCACCAAAATTTCCTTCAGCAACAATTTAGTTGAAAACATCAAGCATCACCCTTACTCAATGGTTTCCTGTACAGTGAAGGAGACCAATAGGAGCTCATAGTATTGACAGTGTGGAGGGCTTCAACAGGAACCACTCTTGAGCTGTTGTGATAATAAATCAGATTTGTGTAATTTTCTCAAAATAGAAAATAACCTCAAAACATCCATCTGAAAAAATAAGATCACAAAAAGAGGAAGGTGGAGGAGGATGCAAAACTGTCTGAATAGTAACAAACCTTAGAAAAATTAAGTACTAAATGTGAAAGGAAAAAATGGGTTTCAGTGTATCTATTACCAGATCGGTCTGACTGTGGGTTACCAATTGAGAAATGTTTGCTAGTACAGATTTCTAACCTTTTACCTAAAAGAAAACAGTGTTATTAAGCCCCAGTGGCACCTGATCTTTGACAGAGACAGGCATATAATTCTTGAGAAAGTAGGATCTGGGGTTAGATAATCTTAGTTTTAATCTTAGATAAACTACCAGATTTGTAACCTTGGCCAAATCACTTAGCCTGTAAAATGTGGATATTAATATCTATGTTAGAGACTTGTCAAATGAATCATATAACATAATGTGTAATAGTATTTGGAAGACAGTAGTCATATCTGCAAGATAATAAAACCTCAGCCAAAACAATCTTGAAAAAGAACAGAGTTGGAAGACTCAAATGTCACAATTTCAAAACTTACCACAGAACTCCGGTAACCAAAATAGTGCAGGATTAGCATAAAGATAGATGCCTAGACCAATGGAATAGAACTGAGAGGCCAGAAACAAACCCCTACATCAATGGCCAGTGCTCTTCGACAGGGGTGCCAAGACTATTAGATGGGGAATGAAGAAGCTCTTTAACAAACGGTGCTGAGACAATGGGATATCTGCCTGCAAAAGGATGAAGTTGGACCCCTACCTCAAACCACATACAAAGACTAACTCAAAATTTATCAATGACCCAGATATAAGAGCTTAAGTCATAAAACTCTTAGAAGAAAACATAGGGCTAAATCTTTATGACCATGGATCTGGTAGTACATTCTTAGATACGACACTGAAAGCGTGAGTGACAAAAGAAAAAGCAGGTTGGGCTTCATCAACATTTAAAATTTGTATATGTTCAAGGGCATTACCAAGAAAGTGAAAAGAACCTACGCTGTGGAAAAAAATAACTGCAAATCACATACCTGATAAGGATCGGTAAATGATATGATTAGCATATCCAGAAAATGTAATGAACTCTTACAACTCAACAACAAAAAGGCAAACAACCCAATTTAAGAATGGATCAAAGACATGAACAGCATTTCTCCAAAGAAGAGATAGAGATTGCAAATAAGCATATGGAAAAAATGTTCAACATCATTAGCCACTAGAGAAATACAAATCAAAACCACAATGAAATAGTATACACATCAACAAAGATGACTTAATTTGAAGAAGAAAAAAAAGGAATATAACAAGTGTTGACAAGCAAGGAGAAACTGGAATCCCTTGACTTTGCTGGTGGGAGTGTAAAATGGTATAACTATTGAAAACAGTCTGGCAGTTCCTCAAATTGTTAAACACAGAACTACCATATGACCCAGCAATTCTACTCCTAGGGACACACCACAAATAATTGAAAACAAGTATTCAAATACTTATACACACATATTCATAGCAGCATTATTCACAATAGCCAAAAGGTGGAACCAATCCAAATATGTACCAACTGGTAAATGAATAAGCAAATTGTATATACATACAATGAAACATCATTTTTCCACAACAAGGAATGCTATATTGATACATGCTACAGTGCAGATGAACCTAAAAGCTATGCTAATGTTCTAGAAGCTAGACCCAAAGAAGACCACACCTTGTATTATTCCATGTTTGTGAAATATCCAAAATAGATAAGCCCAAATATAATTAGCCCATATATATATCCAAAATAGATAGCCCAAATAAATATCCAAAATAGATAAGAAGAAAGCAGATTGGTGGTTTCCAGGAACTGGGCAAAAGAGGGAATGGGGAAGTGCCTGCTTATTGGGTACAGGGTTTTATATTGGAACAACAGAAATATTTTGGAACAGAATAAAAGTGGTAGTTGCAACAACATTGTGATTGCACTAAATGCCACTGAATTGTTTACTTTTAAGTGATTAATTTTTTTTAAGATTTTATTTATTTATTTGACAGAAAGAGATCACAAGTAGGCAGAGAGGCAGGCAGAGAGAGACCCTGCTGAGAAGAGAGCCCAATGTGGGGCTCGATCCCAGGACTCTGGGATCATGACCTGAGCTGAAGGCAGAGGCTTTAACCCACTCAGCCACCCAGGCGCCCCTTAAGTGATTAATTTTATATTATATGGATTTCACCTAAATAAATAAAAATTGTTAATTAGATCTAGAAAACATTTATATTTACTATAAATATTAATAGAGATTTGGAAAAAATATAAGCCTCCAGTAAATCTGCTATTCTGTTAATCTAAGCTTTGCCCAATATGTACACTTAAGTAGTATAATTTAAAATATGGATGGACTGGAGAGGAGGGCATGTGCTCTGCCATGTCAGATGATTCAGATAGTGAAGCACATGAAGTTTCCTAAATTCTGTGCTTCTTAAAATCAGTGCTTTGTACATTCTGCTAGCCCCTTTACCTGTGTTATAAGAGTTATGAACAGGAAGACCCAGTTATGGTAGAATCTCATGTGAAGGCTAGCTCTATTCAAAAAGCTAGCCCACACCTTGAGAGAAGGAGAAAGTTGATTATATGGAAGGATAAGCAGGAGCTCTCCTTCTTGGGCTACAGAAAGCAAATACTGGTCCTTACACTCAGCTACAGATGTATAAACTACAGAAACCAAATTGTAAGAACACTGTAAGTTACTAAAAAATCAATATATTTTTAGACATTTAATATAGAAAAAGGACCATAAAGTAAGGATTACCAAATAAATGGGATACTTGGTTAGATATTTTAAGGAAATTTTTTATTTCGTTCTTCACTTCATACTGTGGGGCAAAATAAATTCCAGGTAGATTAAGAGTTAAATGTAGAGAGAGAAGGGGGATTGAGGAGAAGGAAGAGAGCTGGCCAACCACAGACCTGCCTGAGGTGGCAGAGTCACCTGTATGAAACATGATGAGATGGGCAGAGGCACAGCCTCTATGAGAAAGGAAGGACATGGTGAGGAAGAGATGACAGCTCTGCAGATGGGATGTTGGATAATGTCATTTGCTCAGGACGCTGATTATTGTTCTAACCACATGACATGGGGGGATGAAGCAGGCACATGAGGCCAAAGATGAAAATAAGGAAAGAAGAGGCCACTGGGAGGCAACTGTATAAACAGGGCTCCCTTGGGTCATTATTTACAACTTTGGGATGTCCATGTGTCATTAAACATTTTGCTGTGGACTGTTTGGTTAAGAGCTTTTTAAAGCCAAACACGGGAACTGAAATGGTATGTAACCATTATGCAGCAAGAAAATCATAATTATACTTGGAACAGAAAAAGGTTTGTCTTTAAATATTGGAAATCCAAAGGATATTTTTTTTCCTCTGGTCTTCAAAGTGACACTACTGGGTCTTACTCAAATTTATATACCCAGTGCTTCTCAAAGTCCCCTGGCACATAGTAGGCACTCAGTAAATGTTTGTGGAGGGAATGGTTTAATTAATTTAATAATCTGACAGAAGAATTGTAATCAACTGAGGATGCTTTCCTGAGAACTCTTCCCTAGGGTGAGCTGTGATAGGCTTTTCTAGAGATTGAGCTGTGACTCAACCCTAGAACTGAGAGAAAGTAGAAGAGGCAGCCCAGATCAGGAATTTACCAGAGGGCCCATGGAATGAGAGACTCCTTGTACCCTTCAACACCTCAAATGTATAACCACTGAAATTTAAGATATTAATGTGTATTAATGTGTTATTTATTTATTTGAGAGAGAGAGTGAGTGAGCACAAGCAGCAGGGAGTAGCAGAGGGAGGGGAGAAGCAGGCTCCCGGGTGAGCAGGGAGCCTGATGTGGGGCTCGATCCCAGAAACTCGGGAACATGACCTGAGCCAAAGGCAGAGGCTTAACCACCTGAGGCAGCCAGGCACCCCTGTGCACCTAGGACTCTTAGAATTACATATTGAGTGTGACTTTTGAACAAATAAGTGCCTGGTTATAATATGTGAACAGTGATGCCGTTTTTAAATGTTCATAAATTTTATGGTACAGTTTTTTATGTTCAGATGCATTATTTAAGGTAACATGAAAATTCATACAATTAACTACTGCACACAACAGCTGGAATGAACAAATAACATCACACAGTAACACAGATGAATTTTACCAACAAAAAAGCAAATGAAAAGAGCATCTGGGTGGCTCAGTCATTAAGCTTCTGCCTTCGGCTCAGGTCATGATCCCGGGGTCCTGAGATAGAGCCCTGCATTGCATTGGGCTCCCTGCTCGGCGGGAAGCCTGCTTCTGCTTCTCCCTCTCCCACTCCCACTCCCCCTGCTTGTGTTCCCTCTCTCATTGTCTCTCTCTCTCTCTCTCTGTCAAATAAATAAAATCTTAAAAAAAAAAAAAAAAAAAAGGAAAGAAAAAGTAAGCGAAAGAAGCCAGAGGCAAAAGAGAACATACTGCAGGATTCTATTTATATAAAGTTCAAAAATCAGCAGTGAATCTATGCTGTTTAGAATCAGGATTGTGACACGGCTCCTGGCTGATTCAGTCAGTAGAACATGCGACTCTTGATCTCAGGGTTGTGAGTTTGAGACCCATGTTGGGTGTAGAGCTTACTTAAAAAAATAAAGTCTTGGGCCACCTGGGTGGCTCAGTCATTAAGCATCTGCCTTCGGCTCAGGTCCTGATCCTAGGATTGTGGGATCAAGCCCCGAACAGGCTCCCAGCTCAGCAGGAACCCTGTTTCTTCTTCTCCCACTCCCCCTGCAAGTGTTCCCTCACTCTGTCAAATAAATAAAAATAAAATCTTCAAAAAATAAGTAAATAATTAAATTAAATTAAATCTTTAAAAAAATAAGATCTTAAAAAAAATTTAGGATCAGGATAGTGGTTTTCATTGGGACGGCCCTGGGGACAATGACCCAGGGAGGGGCAAAAAGGTGGCTTCTAGGGGCACCTGGGGGGCTCAGTCAGTTAAGCATCTGCCTTGGGTTCAGGTCGTGAAGCTAGGGTCCTGGGATCAAGTCCTGCAACAGGCTCGCCACTCCATGGGAAGCCTGCTTCTCCCTCTGCCTCTGCCTCTCTTTGTCTCTCCGTCTCTCATTAATAATTAAAAACAAAAGGGGGGTTGCTTCTAGAGATCTAATAGTTCCATGTTCTGTATCATTATATGGATTCCAGTTATGTGGCAATCACTTTGTGAGCCATACACCCATGATTGTTAATGTAAGCTATACTCTAACAAGAAGTTTCCTTAAAAATTAAAATTAAAATAAAATTGACACCGTTTTAAAAAATGATTTCAGGGGCACCTGGGTGGCTCAGTGGGTTAAAGCCGCTGCCTTCGGCTTGGGTCATAATCCCAGGGTCCTGGGATCAAGCCCCGCATTGGGCTCTCCGCTCTGCAGACAGCCTGCTTCCTCCTCTCTCTCTCTGCCTCTCTGCCTACTTGTGATCTCTGTCTATCAAATGGGTGAATAAAATCTTTAAAAAAAAATGATTTCATTTGTTAAAAATACATATTTTGTAAACATGATACTTCAAAAACCTTTCTGAAAAGTAAAACCATACAAATGTAAAGAAAATTTAGTGTCTCATGTTCACACAGGACAGATAATACTAAATAATGGCTAAGATTCAGAACAAATATTCCAGAAATGGCAGGCTTTTTTCCTTGGTTGCCATTATCACTGTGCTTTTCTTAATACCTGAAATAACATCTAAAGAAGGGGCAGCTGCTTCAGGCAAAATGGCATTTGGGTGATTTTAAAGACCTTAATGAGGTCAGGTAATTGCTTAGTAAAGCTAAAAATGTTACTTTCAATTAACTAATTAACAGCACCATACATCATCATAACTATCTCACTCCCTTCCACCTACGTACCATCGAGTCATTATATGGGAGGCAGGTGTCTAAGAAACCATTTCCTCTGGACGTCTGAGCCTGCACTCAGGGGCCATTTTTTAAACATTTATTGAATTAGTCTGGTCTAATTTACAATTAATGTAAAGTCTGTAGTAATGCAGATTCCATAAGCAGCTAAGGAAGTCGAAAACTTGAACCAGGTTGTGAAGCAAACACATTTTATGTTCCTTCTACAATTGTTTCTTTGCAATCCATGAAATACTTTAAGAAATCATTTAAAAACATTTGGGTTTTCCTGCTTCCAGCTGCTAAATGGATGCCAATAAAAATGGTAGTAATAACCACAAATGGTGTCAGTTTTCAGGAAAATAGGCATATTCCAAATAAACCTCTTGATTGAAATTGAGAAGTGTGAATGTGAAATTGAATGACATTGCCAAATCTGAAGGAAAAACAACCAATACAAACCCACAAAAGCACTTCCTCTTCATATTCATGTTAGTAAAAAGAGGGGGAAGCTCATCTTCTTTTAGCGCTTTTAGGCTTAAATAGACTTAACACGTCCCCCACCCCCCACCCCACCCCTGCTGCAGCCCAGCAGATTCTCCAGGGCTTGTAGGCCCTGTCCTGCTCTCTGCTGTCCTCCTGGAGCCATCCAGGAAAGCCATGTTCCTGTGGCCAATGAGTAGGAAACATAGTAACAGTGCACAACTCGGAAAAGGGGAGAAATGTCTCCCCTCTCCACTGGGGAAGGCAAATGGTTTTCACTCTTCATTCTGTGGTGCATTTATTAAAAGCTTACCACATGCCAAACACAGTGCTAGATGCAACGGACGCTAGAGTAAGCCCTTGCGCTGTTCTGTGTTCAGAGAACCTTGTGGAAAATTCATCGGTGAGTCAGATGGAGAGTAAATGTAATGGTACTTAACAGTGTATTTGATAGGAACACTGAATGACATGGACCAGTGGCAGAACTTTTTTTAACACCTTGAAAAGCATAAAGCATATTTTATAATGCTCGGGTCCTCAGAAAACTGGAATCGTGCTCCAGTTTATTGGTTTCCTGGTATAATAGAATGATGGGCTACACAGACAGAAACTGCATATCTCCTATACCTTATCGTAAGCCCTTCCAGATTTATTCTTTTAAACATTTTTAAAATTTTATTTATTGGGGTGCTTGGGTGGTTCAGTGGTTAAGCCTCTGACTTGGGCTCAGGTCATGATCTCAGGGTCCTGGGATCGAGCCCCGCATCGGGCTCCCTGCTCGGCGGGGAGCTTGCTTCCCCCTCTCTCTCTGCCTGCCTCTCTGCCTACTTGTGATCTCTCTGTCAAATAATAAATAAAATCTTTTTTAAAAAAAGATTTTATTTATTTACTTGACAAAGAGAAAGCAAGAGATGGAACACAAGCAGCGGGAGTGGGAGAAGCAGGCTTCCTGCTGAGCGGGGAGCCTGATGCCGGGGCTCAATTCCAGGACTCAGGGATCATGACCTGAGCCAAAGGCAGACACTTAAAGGCTGAGCCACCCAGGCGCCCTGCCCTTCCAGATTTAATGCTGGACGTGAATTAAGACAAAAAGATTACCCCCCAACATTCTTGTTATAGCTAGACTATACCCTGTTTGACACATTCTCAAGGCCACAACTTCCTTAAACAAGGAATTCACATGACAATATTGGTATAGTAATTGAGGGTTTGGGCTTAACTTCTTGGTGACAGTTTCCTTATCTAGAAAATGGGCTAATAACAGACTCTACCTCACAGAATTTTTGGGAGGATTAAAATGATAGAACGTATGTGAAAGACTCGTATAATGTTAGTATGTTAAGACATAGTAAATGCTCACTGTATGTTCATTCATTCATTTAATGCACACTTATGGAGTTCCTATTATGCATCAGGCTGAAGATACACAGCAACAGACAATACACAACTATGTCTCACGGCATCAACGTTTCAAGGAGGAGAGATAAATAATAAGTAAGTAAAAATATATACTATTATAGTAAATGAAATAAAAGAAAGCAAATTGTGGGAGGGGAATGGGAAGAGGGGATTGTAATTTTAGACAGTCATTTTAGGGTGGCTAGGGAAGTCCAAGCCTGGGGGACCTGAGAGAGCCTGCCCTCAGGTTTTCTGGGGAAAGAGAATTCCAGAGGGAGGAAAGTACAAATCTAAAAGCCTAGAGAGGGGCGCCTGGGTGGCTCAGTGGGTTAAGCCTCTGCCTTTGGCTCAGGTCATGATCTCAGGGTCCTGGGGTTGAGCCTCGCATCGAGCCCCGCATCGGGCTCCCTGCTCATCGGGGAGCCTGCTTCACCCTCTCTCTCTGCCTGCCTCTCTGCCTACTTGTGATCTCTGTCAAATAAATAAATAAAATCTTAAAAAAAAAAAAAAAGCCAAGAGATCTCCATGACTGGAGGTGGAGAATACCACTCCATAATCACTTCTTCAAAATTCTGGAGTCATAAACTTACTCCCTGCCCTCTTTCATCTCCAGCACACACACATCCTCAACCCCAACCCACCCTACTTACCCATCCCACCCCCCCCACCCCCCACCCCCCTACCAATCACTTCCATCACATCCCAATGCTACTCAGGGCTTAACTCCTAGAGGGATAAATATTATTATTTTCTTAAGTAGGCTCCAGGTGGGTCTTGAAAGTCAGGACCCTGAGCTCAAGATCTGATCTGAGATCAAGAGTGGGATACTTAACCAGCTGAGCCACCCAGGCATTCCAGAGGGACAAATATCATTACTTTCACTATTATTACTTATCCCGGTCCAAAAGGAGGGGGAGAAGCTAAACTAAAGAACTGTCTTTGGAGGGATGAGGGTAGTGTATTAGGAGTCCAGCAACATCTTCCTCAAACCTAGAATTTCCACCTGAAAACTGAACATTTCTGTATATTTGAAGAAAATCTTGGCCCTAATTGTGACATCTAAAGAAGTGAGCCTAGTCATTTTTTATTCTTAATGGGGAAATAAAATGAATGAGGAAGAGAAATCCTGAAAGGGGGCGGGGGTGCCAGTAGGTGGAGTGGAGAAAGGAAATGATTAAAAGAAGCAAATAGGCAAGGAAGGATGAAGGGCAGAATTAAACTACAAAAGAAAAATATAAATAAGTTTCATGGAGACAAACTCAACAGGAATTTCTCTTCCTACAAGTATCTTGGGGGGTCGTACCGTTAACATTTTCCTGCAGTTGTCTTTGGAGGGTGATGAGATTTTTGAATAAGATTCTGAATGATACCAAACTTCCCTTTCAAAATAGAAGAAATTCTAATGATTAGAAAATATCTTTTTTCTTTCCTTCTTCTTCTTCTTTTTTTTAATGAGAAGCTGTCTCATTGGCTTTCATCTGGAAAATCGCTTGAAATTGGCAGTGACCTTCCCTCCCCTTTTCTTTTTTCTTTTCTTTTTTTTTTAAGTAGCTACACGGAAGAGTGTTCAGCCCCCCTCGAAAACCTCCGGGCAATCGCCGGATGCTCCAAAGTCAAGATCCTCCGCAGACAGGAAATGCCTTTGCCAGCTCCAAGGTCTCCTCCCCGCAGCCCTCTCCATTGTCTGCAGAGATTTGTGTACATCGGACTGAAGAGCTTTACCACCAACTACAGCGAATCAAAGAGCTTTAAAGAAGGGAGTCAGTGAGGGCTTTCTAGTTTTTCTAGGTAACACTTGGTGCCCACTGTATCCCAGGGATGATGTTTGCTCTCAGGTGAACAGCCCACCTCTCTAGGAACTGAGCTGAGAATTCACATTTCCCAAGGCCCCAACCAGTAAGAGAGCCATTCTTCCAGCCCTGCTCTTAGCCATGATGGTATAATTCACATTGGGGTCCCCTCAGCCAGACCTGAAGGGGTAGCTGCAGTTCTGAATCTTGGATCTCAGATATTTTGGTGGGTGATAGGAATCTCCAAAATGCTTGTTGTTTGGATCTAACAACAATACCAAAAAATTATTCAAGGGACAGAATTCCATTAGACAAACACAGAGTCCAGCTGGAATTTCATGAAACCCAAAGTGAAGGAAGGGAAATGTTGGGGCAACATCTGATTATTTTTACTACAAGATACCAGACTCCTAACCATTTAGGAGCATCCTGGGTGATTGGTTCTCCACATTCTGTCCCATGTTGTCAAGAGTCACAAAAGTCTCACCTCCACTCCCAGAGTTAAAAGATCATGGATTATTAGATTTTAAAGAAAAATCAAAAGGGTGAGTTTTTGAACCTGAGTTCTACAAGGCCATGTAACTGGAATGGGAATTTTGGTAAGGGCAGTCTATCCTCATCAAAGTGCAATCCCCCCAAGTCCGAATACATTTTCTTGAATTTCTGCCCTGCCTCCATTAAGTAAAATGAATATTCACGCAACGAAACCACCAAAGGAAAAAAAAAAAAAGGTTGTCAGAAATGTTGAAAGAGAATAGGTACTTTCACTATCAGAGATGGTTTCCTCTTTTCCCACAAGATGTTTTATCAGCTTTCACCCTGAGAAAACCATAAAAAGTAAGAAAAAGAAACCTTATGCAATAGTTCTCTAAACAAAATACTACACAGCAGGCTAGTCATCCCTAAAAGTGATGTTGTTTAAAGAGTCAAAGTACATCATCCAACAAAATCAATATCCTATTAAGTTAGAAAGGGTTCTGAATATCAAAGACCAACGAACTGAATAACTTAAAGTATAAGTACATGACCCAGGGGATTAATCACACACTGTCATGGTGAAATTAGGGCAATTCTTCCAATCATTAACGTTTTGCTTACAAAAATGTGCTTTTCTGTTTGTCTTTCTGCTAAATGATAACCGTTTTCAAGTTGAATCTCCTGATAAAAAGAGTTAAAAACAAGACAGGAGTTGTGCTGTAAAGGTCATACATGCTGCTTCAACATGAAATAGCCAAAAGACAAACAAATGAAAAAATGCCTGGTTGTAGGAAGAATTTGTAAAGATCCATTGGCAATCTGCAATGGGGCATTTTGAAAACAGTTAATGCCAACCCGTACCCTGAGAATACCGTACTTCTCTGGTGTACATGCTCTTGATTCTTAAGACTATGTTTAGATTCAGAATATGAGCAACTGGAAGAAGGGTTAGGAATAACTTTAAGCTAGAAAACGTCCTGGATTCAAGAAACTGCCTACTTTAAAACAGTATTTCACTCTTCAACTTTTCTAGTGTCAATCGATACATAAGCCTGTATTTCTCAGCCTCATCACCATGATACAGTTATTCTCAAGAATAAACATTAACCAGAGGTTATCTCCAGAAGCAAAACACACGAACTGATTTCAGGATTGCTTTAATTTAATTATTAGGCCCACAAGCCTTCCATTCTCCAAAAGTCTGATAGTCCCATTTTCAAACGAGACTGATTATGACCCTTGAAACTGTCAGGCAGAATCTGGGAGTTTGGAGCCTGCAGCTACTAGGTCTACTTTGGGCTCTAACACTGAGAAGACACAGAATAAGGGGAGCCATAAAGATAAAAAGCTTGAACTGAGTTGGGAATTTGGGGGCTGGAAGGGATCACATAGGTCAACTAGACCATCTCCATTCCACAGATGAGAGAACTGAGGCCAAGAACTGAAACTCCAACCCAAATTATTAAACTTCCAGGCCTATTCACACCTCTCTGCTTAAAGACCTGGTGCTAATTTTCTCAGAAATTCAAATTTGCAGGCATTTCCAGGGGCCTTCTTGGAATCTAAGGAGGCAGGCTGTAACAACTCCCTAGAAGCAATAACCTTTTCACTCTGTCTTCACTGGAGTGCCCATGTCTGGGGAACCATAACCCTAGTCAGCCACGCCAGGGGCAGAGTCATTCCATCGGGTGCCCTCAGTCAGGAGGCACCCACCGCCACAAACAACTAGAGGCTTCCATGCAGGCCCAGACTAGAGGAAGAGATTTCTGGATCTCTCCCCCAACAGGCCTAGAATGTCATTTTCCTGGAATGTCAGGGACCTGGTGGCTCCACTAGGCAAGCAGCTGGGCCAGTCAGAAACCTCAGACCATCCTTCCTCTCAGCCCCACACCCCCCTTACCTGGCACTGCCATTCTCCCCTCTCACAGTAGCCCTTCCTCGGGCCTGCCAGGGTCCCACAGCGGACTCTGGCTCCCACCGGCCTAGACGCCCCGCCCCGCTTCCCTCTTTCTCCATTTCATTCCTCCCACAGTGGGAAGAGTTACTGGGAGACGCGATGCAGGTGAGAGGGGAGTGAGGGGGTATGCGGGCCCCACCTGCTTCTACTCGAGGAGCGCCTTAGAATGGCGGTTCTCAAAGCACGGTCCTCCTCCCAGCAGCTCTGACATCCCCTGAGCACGTGCTCAAGTGCAAATTCCCGGTCCCACCCCAGACCTACCAAATCAGAAACTCTGGCGACACGGTTGGCCAAGAGTTTCCGAAAAGCTCTGCGGGCGCTTGTGAAGCTCGCCGAAACCTGAGACCCGCGGTCTCCACACCAGCTACCGCCCCGCTCTCCCCCGGCAGGCGACCCCCCCACCCCCTCCTCGGACCCCCCTACCCGGGCTTGGCCGCCAAGGGATGACGCAGTGTTGACTCACGCCGGTCAAGGACGGCGGCCCGGGCCAGCCTGGGAGCCGAGGCAAATCGATGGGGTTCGGCGGCCCCGCGCTTCCCCGGCACGGCCGGCCTCGGCCCGGGCTTTTCCAGCCACCTGGCGCGCGGGAGTCTCAGACCCGCCGCGCTCGGTGTACGAAGCCGGGAACCTCCCCCTGCTGCGACGCACACACGTCGAACCCCTCCCCCGCCGCCAGCTCCCCTCCCCCTGGAGAGAAAGTTCCAAATCTACTTCCCCGGGCCCACCTGCCCGCATCCCCGCGCCCCCGCGCCCAACCCGGCGCGGCACCAGGCCCCGGGAAGCGCTGAAAGGAAAGGTGAGGTGTGCGTTTGTTTTACTGGGAAGAATGAGAGGTCTCTCCAGGTCAGTCGTCCCATCGACGGGTTTATTTTATACACAAGTTACTCATTTAAAAAAAAACACCATTTTGGTCATTTTTTTTTACAGTGAACAATTATATATACACACATTATAAACAGTTTGATATAAAACACAATATCTACAGTCTACTTACATTTAATTAACCTGCTACTTCTAGTTCATCTGTGATTACTTTTAGCCACCGACGAGTCAGTTTCTCTGTTTGAATTGCCCTGTACTATTCCCTTAACACCTTGGTCATATAAGGTACTAAGTGATAGTGCAAAACAAGCATTTAAGATTCTTATCAACTATATCTCTCTGACAAAAAGAACACACACATCCCCGAGACAGGAGCTCTGAGATCATATTGGATTTAAGGCAATATAAGAATACAATATAAAAAGTAAAGGAAGTTTCCTTTTAAATATTCCAAGGCTGCCTGAAATGTGGGCCCCTTTCCAAGGCATACCTCTGGATCTGGGGTGCCCTTTTGCTTTTCCATCAAGTGGGATGTAGATGTCATTCAAGAAGATCTTATTAAAATCTTTAGTTATAACTTAAAAATTTAACAAACTGTTCAAAATTGCTTTTTATAAATAGAAAAAACAATTTACTTCTTTAAAAAGGGGGAATTTAAACAGTGAAGAGTCCCCTCATCATATAACCTACAATCAGTACATAAACCATTTAAGTCAAAATTAAGGTTTCAGTGTAAGTTTGCTGCTTAGCCAGCCACTAATATTTCAGATTTCCAGAATACCAGAAAATTATTCCCTTTCTCATAGCTTTTCAGTATGTCTATGGAGATTTTCTGTAGCAAACGTTAGTCCCAAGTCCAGTTTTCTGAATGTGCCAATGTGAGTGATCATCATCCAGCATTAAAATAGCCTTTATCGCCCTCAATGTCCACTTCCTGATCAGAATCCTCTGAAATCTCGGATTCAAGGTCTTCCTGGGAGGCAGGGGAGGGTGAACACTGAGAGCTATCCAAAGCACCTTTATTCTGCTCACTGGGCAAGTCTTGCCTCTGGTCACAGGGATTGTCCAAACTTTCCAGGTCTTCTTTTTTATTGCTTTGAGGGTTCTCCTGAATGAAAGGAATGAACGTGGAAATTGGTAGGCTTGTGAAATATGAAGCCATAAGAGACATAAATCAAAACGTGTTTTCATTCTCTATCACCTTTAAAATCTTTATCTATTGCTTTCACCTATACTTTTTTTTTCTTAATATTTTATTTATTTGACAGAGAGAGAGCAGGCAGAGAGGCAGGCAGAGAGAGGAGGAAGCAGGCCCCCCTCCAAACAGAGAGCAGGACCCTGGGATCATGACCAGAGCAGAAGGCAGAGGCTTAACCCACTGATGCACCCAGGCGCCCCTCACCTATACTCTTTTTATTCAGAAAATACATACTTGTGATTCTTTCTCATTTTGGAAGAAAAGTGCCTGTCATATCAAAGAAAGATCATTCTCTTGCCAGATAAGAACAACCAGTCACAAGTACAACTAAATGTATTGTGTCAAATGAACACTTAGCTCCAGCCCATCCTCATGATCTCAAGATTCTTAAAAGTTTAGAGGAAGAAGAGATTAGATCACTACAGGTACACACTATCTTCATTCTTCAAGTATTTTTAAACCTTGCGGGTTAACAGGGTCTTCCAGACACTAAAAAATATGAATGCTAAGTAGTGAATTAAGGGAAAGTTTCAAAATTATTAAATTGAATCCTTTTTCATCCATTTTCTGGAGTAAATTTATAAACTTAAAAATATGCTTAACGAGTTACAAAATCATGGTAAAGGTAAAAATGCAGAACTGGAAGAATGCTGCCAACTGTAAAGGAAGGAAATTAACTACAATTAACAAAATCCAGGTGATATTTCTGGAAAATATATTCCCATATTACAAAGGAACCACTCTTTTTTTTTTTTTTTTTAAGACTTTGACACAGAGAGAGAAAGAGCACAAGTAGTGGAGAGAGGGAGAAGCAGGCTCTCTGCTCAGCAAGGAGCCCAATGTGGTGCCCCATCCCAGGACCCTGAGCCAAAGGCAGACACTTCAACAACTGAGCCACCCAGGTGCCCCAGGAACCACTATTTTAAAAATCCCTGGTAAATTGCAGTCAAGCCTTTGACCAACAACTAAATAAGTGAGTGAATTTTTAATCCTGTTTGTCTAAAGTAGACATAAACACTACAAAGAAATATTCCCAAGGGTTTTTTTTATGGCAAGACTACAGAATAATATATTCACCAGGCTTGCAACTAAGTAAATAGATGTACAAGGTCAGATTGAGAGGGAATCTACAGATTTTTAAATCATGTTAGAATAATGCAATTATGGGAAATTTATTTTGTCTCAAAGTGCTCTTTGTGACACCATCTTATTTCTAACGAAAAAGTTATGATCACCAAATTTTAAAATGCACACTGCTTTCAATTTCCCCTCTCATATTATGGTTTTCAAAATTATTTTATTCTAAATTCTATATACACTAGCAAATGAACAATTAAAGCAATTGTCAGATAAATTTGGAGAAGACACCCACATTGGAACATCAAAAGCAGATCTTTAGCTTTAAGTCAATAGAGGTTTTTCAAAAACTGAATTAGCCTTTACTTTTTATCACATCTTGCGTAACAAGGTCATTGGAAAAAAGACTGTTAGTAACTTTAAGCTACTTCCAAATAGGCTTGTATATTCTCTTGCGGGTCTAATATTCATTTTAAGAGCTGGCATTAGATGGGAAATAATTTTAAACTCTTTGATATTTAATTCTTCTAAAAAAAAAACAGTGCAAACAAGACTTAGAGGTGTTTATTTCCTTATATTTACCCTTGAGCTCTGCCTGGTTTTATTATGGCTGTGTAAATAAAAGAAACAATTTTCTCCCAAAGATAACTGCTTAAGTCATTTACTGTCAATTACTTTATCTTTCCTGCGTTAATTAGATAAACAACATATGGGGTTTATAAAACAATTAGCCCGGAGTTTTACCAGCCAGTGTGTGAAAACCCAAGCATAATTGATATAGCAACTGCATTAGGTGCTTTTAGCATTACTGCCACCTGAGCAACTCATCCTGAATTTCAGCAGGACTATTTGCCTTTTTAATCAAGGTGAAGAGGTTAAATAGTCTCTCAAATGACTTTTGCATACAACCCATAACAGGCCCCGCATTGAGATAACATGATAAAAATATTTATTTCCCTAGAAACAGAGCCATGTCGATACCTGTTTCAGTCTTCTCCATTTAGCGCGTCGATTCTGAAACCAGGTTTTAACCTACAGAAGAAAGAGAGAAAAAATACTTGTCACGAACCCACGCGACCTGGGGCGTCACGGAGAAGCTGCTAGGCCACTGTCGAGCCGGTCAGAACTCCGGGCGTTGGATATCGCAACGCCGCACGCCCGAGCGCAAGGCTGGCTACACGTCGTTCTTCCGCCCCGCGACCCCCGCCCCAGGCCTCTGCCCCGAGCCCCGCAGGCGCGCTCACCTGTCTCTCGCTGAGCTGCAGCATCTTAGCCAGACGCTTCCTCTCGGGCGGAGAGAGGTATTTCTGGGTCTCAAACTTCTTCTCCAACTCGATGGTCTGGTCGTTGGAGAACCTTACCTGGCCGCCTTTCCTTTTATGCAGAGGCCTCTGCAAGAAAGGGCTCCAGAGCAGGGGTTTGCCTGCGGGCAGCGAGAACAGCGGTTAGGGACAGCCCTGGAGCGGCCAGACCCTGGAGGTGACAAAGGGGAATAGGGGACGCAGAAGGACACTCAGCCAGACGTGTTCGCATACACCCACCCACAAGGACCCAATACGCTCGCACCAAGACACATGCATACCCAAGGACCCCTAGGCACACACACCTGCACAACACAGGCACGGAGACGGCCTTGCACACTCACAGACGCACACAAACAGCCATCACACCCACAGCTGATTTCAAACGCACACATCTTTGGAGCCCCAAGATAACAGCCACTATAAATCGAGCCTAAAATATGAAGACACTCTTTAAGAAGTCACTCTTGAGTTTGTACAGAACATTTTGCACCTCCAGGTCCTCTCCCTGGGTGAGCCGCACTTTCCAAAGACCCCAGTGCGTGTCTTGGGGAGGACCCGGGCTGTTTCACTCCCCAAGGCGTCCCAGCCAGGCGGCGCCGACCGGACCCCGCTCGGGAGGCCCTCGGGCCCCGGCGCCGACGTGAGGCCGCTCGCGGAGCTTCCAATCCTGGTCCCAGCGCTCTGCGGCCTCCTCTGATTTCACACCCAGCGGCGGGGGCGGCCAGTTAAAGCTACCCCGTGGGCTATGGCAACATTTCCGTCAATGTGTTTCCTGTTGGTCTATCTCGAAAAGCCCTTTGCTTCCTCCTGCGCGGTCCCAGCAGTAACCCAAGGAAACGCAGGGCGCGCTCTGTGAAAACGTTCGCCCCAGGCCCGGCCCCGCTGAGGGTCCGGCTCCCGCCCCAGCAGGCCCACAGAGCCACGCCGGAGCCACCGCACCGAACCCTCGAAGCTGGAACCAAATAGTCACTTTAACAGAAAAAAACAAAAGTCTAAAATACAATCCCCTTCAAATCTTAACCATGAGAAAGGAGGTGGAGGGCTGAGCTAGAGGCCGCGTCATTAACATGAAGGCATTAAAATGTTGGTCTCTAGGGTTCCCATAGAAGCTGCCAACAGCAGAGAGTAAATTTAAAACCCTGGGGGCCCAAAGGAAAAGGAGCCCCGTTTCTTTATCTCCCCCCACCTAGGAGGGACTTCAGATGCCAGAGCCGCCAAGGGCCACCCGGAGTGTGGGTCACCGTGGCTTATTTCTTAGGCCGAGCGCTGAGGGGGCAAGCCTCGAGAATACCATATGCCCTAGGTGTCCTGGCTGCCTTTCCTACTCCAAAGACACGTCTGTCAGTCCGTCGGTCCGTCGGTCTGCAGGCCTGCCCCCAAACACTTTGAAAGCTGGCATTGTTTTTTTTTTTTTCCAGATTTTGCTTACGTCAGGCTTCAGACTAGTGCAAAACAGCTTCGGGGAGGGGGGAAAAAAAGGAAGCAACTGGTTATTTTAGCTGCCATAAAGTCACATCCCACACAGAGGAAATGAACAATATCAGAAAAACGGATCCCGGCTATCAGAAGTCGAGTGTTTCCTGAATTTGTCTGTATTGAGGATGTCGATAAAATAATCAGCAGCGTGCACTACTCCGGGGGAAGGGTCTGCTTCATGCAGCCAGGAAAACACTTAACAGCTTCTGAAACCAGATTTACTCCTATCGAGAACTCAAGATTTCCTGTATGAACGGAAAGGGTCAGGCTCTTTCACTGCACAAGCTTGTTGAACCAGGGCCAGCCTAGTAACCACCGGGGCCCAGCAGCTATCCCTACCCCGCAGGGCTGGTCCGGGACGCCTTGGCACTCCCTTCTCGGTCCCTCCAGCTAAGGGGACCCCACCCCGAGCGACCCGCGCGTCCGGGGCTGCCTTCAGCCTCCAGCCCCCGCGGCAGTGCCAGAGGTCTCGCCTGGGCCCGCGCGCCCCGACGCCTGCAAGGTGCAGGAAAACCAATCTGAGTCATGGTGCGGTCAGCCCCGGCCGCGCGCCACTGGGGCCCGCTCCTCCTGTCCCCGCGCGCGCCCGAGAGCCGCTTTTCGATCGCTTTTGCCACAACTTTCTATTGCCTCCCCCTCCGCCCCCGCCGCCTCCTGGACGCTGCCACCTGCCGGGTGGCGCCTTTCTCGCCGCCGCCGCGGCTCGGCCCCGCCATGACCCCGGCCGCCTTACCCAGGGGGTCGTGGCGGAGCAGGGCGTGCGTGTAGTCGTTCACCGTCCGCGGGAAGGGGTACAGAGGGCCCCCGAAGCCGCCGGGTCCGTAGGCGGCGGCCAGCGCGGCGGCGGAGTGGTGCGAGAAGGCGGGGTGGATCGGCGTGGGCTCGTACACCGGGGTCCGGTAGGAGGACACGAGGCTGGTGAAGGAGGAGTTGGGGGACGGCAGCGTGGGGGCGGGGGTGGGCGCGGCGGGCCCGCGGCCCAGGATGTCCTCGATGTAGAACGGCGTCGGGTGCGCAGGCTGCAGCAGCGGCGTGGGCGCGTACAGCGGCACCCCCACGGCGCCCGCCGCCGCCGCCGGCCCGGGGTGTGGGTACTGCATGGCTCCGCTGCGCTCCGGCCCCTCGGAGAGCTGGAGGCCCGCGCCGCGGCGCTACATTTATCCGCGCTCCGCGCTCCCGGCGATAGGCTCTGCCGGCCACGGGGTGGGGCCGCGCTCTCTGGCCCCTTCCTGCCGCCGGTCCCTGCGGCCAATGGCGCGGGGCCCCAGGAGCCGCCTCCCGCCCCCACCCTCGGCCCGCCCCCGCCGGCCGAGCTCCCGCCCCCCGGGACGCGCTCGCTCTTAGGCTCCAGGGACCCTGCGCCTCGGTGCCCGGCCGCCGCAGTCGCTCGGGGCGCCAGGCACCCTGGCCAGGGAAGCCCTCGAGGGAAGCCTAAGGCCGCGTCCGTCGTGGAGAGACACGAAGAAAGTAGCGCCTAGAACACGGACTCAAGTAGTCCCAGCTCCTGCGGGGAGGCAACTCTGCCGAAACTTGGAGGGCGCTCGTCCGGGCCCGGGCCCAGGGTGGCAGTAGCCGGCCCCAGGCGCGGGGCAGCTAGACTTGAGCCGGACAGGCGGAGAGGCCGCCTGCAGAGCCTCGCCTTTGCAGGCCTGAAAGTATTCTCCCTGTCGGCGCGCTCCCTGGAGTAACGGTGGCACTGGCTGTAGCCTGGGGCATCTCCGGAGCTCGTAGCGGGAGAGTGCCCTGGGTTCCTGGGGCAGCTCCAAAGAGAGCTCCAGCCCTTAGCTACTTCCCAGTTGACGTAAGGACGACGAGACTTCGGGTGCCCCGGACTCGTGGCCGTCCAGCCCATTGCATTTGTGGGCCCCCCGTGCTCGGCCACTTCCGTGAGGTGGCTAGCAGAAGCCGCTTTGGGAAGGAATCAGGGGAAAGCCTGGGTCTTACAGTGCCAGATAGAAGTTGTGCAGTCTCCTCCGCCCCCATGGGAGTTGCTCCGTGTCCCCTATCCCAGGGTCCTGGGGGTCGCAGCTGCGCGCAGCACCGCTTTCCCGTTTTGCACGTGTTTTCTATTGAATCCGTGGCTCTACCCCTTGTGGCCTCGGCTCTGTGCAGCTCCACTCGCCTGAGGGCCAAGGGGGCATTTTCTTGATTGACGCCCTCCTGCGGTAGTCACACCTCGCGGTGAGCAGTTTCTGCTAAGGTCCTCCATTAATCGTGGAAATACACATTTCCCAGCTTTTTCTATTGAGATGTTTTATTTACATCTTGGAACAATTTCACCGACTGAAGCGGGGTCGCCGACGAAAAAAGAGTGGACTGGAAGCCGGCTGGCCCGCGTTCGAGTTTCACTGCGCACATTTCTGTTGAGCAGCTACTATGTGCCAGCAGTGAACAAGACAGATGTAGTTCCGTTCCTCACGGAGGCAGGAAACAAATTTTAATGCTGTGACTTATGTGTGTGCTAGGAAGGAGAAGTACATAATGATCCGAAACCTAATAACCAGGGACGTCACCTAGTTGGGGGAAGGGGGCGTGTTAAGGAACGGAAAGTACTCTCCAAGGAAGTGATGTTTGAAAAATGAGAAGTTGTCAAAGAACCTAGAGAGGGACGAATATTCAAGGAATAGCATGTGAGCGTTGTCAATGCAGCTTTGGTCAAGTCAGCCTCCCTGAACTTTCTGAAAATCTGAAACTTAGCCTAGAATCTCCTAGGCTTTGGGGGTTGGAGTCATAGGCATCTTTCCGAGTCTGATGCCCAGCGAACACAGTGAGTGTAATATGCTATCATTTGAGGTAAAACGTTAGGAAAGAGTGGGGGTATTTATCTGTGCCTTTGTTCTATTAGGTAAAGTATGTCTGGAAGACGACACAAAAAACTAGTAACACCGGCTTCAACCGGTGGAGTTGAAGGGAGAACTTGCTGTATACTTTATGAATATTTGGAGAATTGAACCATGTGGATGAGTGACCTATTCATAGCATAAGTAGGTCCTGGAAGAAGTGGCTGATTCTAGGTCTGGGGCAGGGAAAGTACAAGGTGAGCTCAAGGCATCTTGTGCTAGAGACCACAGAATGGAGACAGACCCGCCCTGATGAGTCTTCCATTGGCCAAATCTGGGGTGATTTAAGTATCAAAAGACATTTTGGGTTATAACACATTGAATGTAACAGTTCAGTCTCACTCTCCATAGCGATGCTGGAGAGAAAGGGATGGTGGATCGTAAAGCTGGAAGGATGCCAGCTAACAAATGTGAAAACTTTGATAAAATTTTAAAAATGTAATACCTCATGTAATAAAATAAGATAATGTAATAATTCAGCCACCAAGTGAGTAGCGCCTGAGTGGCTCTGTCGGTTAAGCATCTGCCTTCAGCTTGGGTCATGATCTCAGGGTCCTGAGATCGAGCCCCACATGAGCTCTCTCCTCAGCAGGGAGCCTGCTTCTCTCTCTCATTCTCCCTCGGTGTTCTCTCAAATGAATAAATAAAATCTTTAAAAAACAACGACAACAACAAAAAAAGAACCATCAAGTGAAACATTGTTGAGGATGAGGATTTTTGAAACCTCTCAGTATCACACCAATGGATTAGATTCTGGATTTTAAAAAGAAAGCCATAAAAGACAATTGGGAAGCTAAAAGGGAAAAACTGAAAATGAATTGTAAGTTAGATGACATTAGTATTGTGAGTAAAATGTCCTCATTTTGGGGAGGTGTGGACTGAAGTAGGGGTGAAGGTCTTGACATCCATAACTTTCATATAGTTCAATACATACACACAACATATATACACAAACCATTATACACACGTGTACAGATAAGGAGATAAAGCAAATTAGAAAATTATTCATTGGTGAATTTAGGTGAAGCGTATACTACTGATATGCATTGTACTAGTTTTAGCTTCTTTGTAGATTTGAAATTTTCCAGTATAAAAGCTTTTTCAAGTATGATTTTAGATATTAAAGAAATGAATGCAGTCTCATTTTTTTTAAGATAAAAATTATTTGAATTATTTGTGAAGTCTGCATACAAGTTCGGGTAGTACATTGTCCCTGGAAGCCATCATGGAGGACTGTTTGCCAATCATTGGTCCCTCTGTGGTCCGGTCTGATGTTGTGCCCCTTCCACCAGTTATTAATTCTCATCCCCGGGCCTGATGGAGAAGTCAGCCAGGTGCTAGAATACCATGAAAGTCAAGTGTGTTCTGTGTACCAAGGACAGAGACATGATTTGGGGACAAAGAAAGGACAATTATTAACCGAAGCTCAAAGGAACCTTCAAAAGTTATGTTTGGCTCTTCAAAGATTGGGACCTCAGTGAACTAAACGGGTGACTGATTATTGTTTTCTTCACAAAATGTCTCTCCCTCATCTTTGTTTATCTTATTTTCTTGCCCCTTCCACCTACCAAGCAATTGAGGGGATCCGTTCATATAATGTCCTTATAGTAAATCACTAGCCAGCCGTTAAACTCCAGCTTCAAAATAGTATGGGTTTGTAGCTTATTCTGTGCATGACTCAGCCACCAGGCAAAAAAAAAAAAAAGAAAGAAAGAAAAGAAAAGAGAAGAAAATCTAAACCTACAAACCTTCCAAAAATGAATATTAAAGTTCTAGGAAAATAATCACTAGTATAGGAAAAGGAAGCATCATCCCTTTCTTTGATTGCCACAGACCCTGGGAGTTAGATGGAGATCTTAAAAGGTATTGATAGAACATTCCAACTCTGCTATATAACGCTCACCAGCAAATTGAAGCACTTAATTCTGTTAAGCTATGTAACACCATCTCTTCTAAATCCAGTCATCAGATCCATGTTCATTTTACTATAGTTTAAAAAAAAATTACAACCACATTTGTGAATGTCACATTTATTGAACTACATAATTTTTAATATCACTTGTGTAGGTTTTATAGTTTGTTTTATTGTTTTAAAAGTCATTTGGGGCTCTAAAAGAACTAGGTTTTTCCGAAGTTGTCCTTATAATTTTTTTTCACACAGTCAGAACTAATAAAACAAAACTGTTGTAGCTATTTAATTCAAAATCTCTTGGAGTTTCAATATTTTTTCTCTGCTGGATACTAAAACCAATAAAGCTACATGAGATTTTAATTATATTCTGAATTAAACAAGACTCTGTCCAAAAATTTGGCACCATTTATTTTAGTCACTGCTACCATAAAAGAGACCAACCTTTGTAGAAAGAGAAGGTGAGTCTTACCTCTAATTTATCTAACTTTGGTTATTGTTTTGAAACTTCTTTTTTTTTTAACAGATGAACAGTATATTCATTAAATGCATTAGGACAAATAAACTTTACAAATTGACAAATCAACTTTTCAATAATTAAATATACATAGAGGTAAAACTTCAAATTATCTAGAGCTTGGAAGCATCAGGGTGCCTGGGTGGCTCAGTCAGTTAAGTGTCTGCCTTTGGTTCAGATCTGATCCCAGGGTCCTGGGATCAAGCCCGGTATTTTCAGGTTCCCTGCTCAGCTTGGAGTCTGCTTCTTCCTCTCCCTCTGCCTCTACCCCCATCTCCCTCCCCGTCACTACCCACTTGTGCTCTCTGTCTCACCCTGCTCTCTCTCTATAAGTAAATAAAATCTTTTTTAAAAAGTTCTCATCACAAGAAAAGAAAATTTTTTTAAAGCATCAGTGGACTTTATTATAGCAATCTGGTTCTATTTTTACTTACAGTAAAAGTTTTATTACCCTCAAGTATTGGGATGACCAAATCACTTATTATGTCACATATCAAATCATTGTATTACATTTAACTTAAAACTTGACAAAATCTAATTCATGTTTTAGGGCTTTACTAACTTGCAAAATGCTAATGAGATTAGGTAGAAATGTCTCACCTGCGTCATGGCTGGGATCAGAGCTCTGGAACATGTGGGTAATAATCACCATGACATCGCTTTCATGATGTCTGCATTTCACATACTATGAAATACTTACTTTAACATACTTAGCACCGTAATGTGGGTGTATTGATCATGGAAGTTTTGGTGAAACTTATGCTATTTATTTGTCCAATTAGAAAAGTAAGGAGCTCTAATAAAAAGAGAACCCAGGGGCACCTGGGTGGCTTAGTGGGTTAAAGCCTCTGCCTTCAGCTTAGGACGTGGTCTCAGGGTCCTGGGATTGAGCCCCACATCGGGCTCTCTGCTCAGTGGGGAGCCTGCTTCCCCCTCTCTCTCTGCCTGCCTCTCTGCCTACTTGTGATCTCTATCAAATAAGTAAATAAAATCTTTAAAAAAAAAAAAAGAACCCAATTTTTTTAATGGCAAAATATCTGAATTGACATATCTCCAAAGAAGACTTACAAACAGATGGAACGCCTGGATGGTTCAGTTGGTTAAGCGTGCGACTTTTGGTTTCTGCTAGGGTCAGGATCTCAAGGTCGTGGATTGAAACACCCCCCCCTGCGTTGGGCTCCACACTCAGTGCAGTCTGCTCGAGAATCTCTCCCTCTCCTTCTCCCTTCCCCACCATGTTCTCCTTCTCTCTCAAAGAAGTAAATAAATAAATAAAATCTTCAAAAAACAAATGGCCAATAAGCACATGAAAAGATGTACTATGTCACTACATATGAGGGAAATGTAAATCAAAACCACAATAAGGTACTACTTCCTACTCACTAGCAGAGCTATAATAATTTTTTTTTTTAAGCAGGAAATAACAAATGTTGGTAAGGTTGTGGAGATTTGGAATCTCCATCCATCGCTGGTGGCAACGTAAAATGAAGCAGCTGCTCCAGAAAACAAACTGACAGTTCCTGAAAAGTTTAAACATAGAGTCACCGCATGACCCAGTTGTTCCACTTCTAGGTACGTACCCCAAGAATGAAAATATATGCCCATACAAAAACTTGTACACAAATGTTCATAGTAGAATGATAATTCCCAAAAAGTGGAAACAACCCAAATGTCCATCAACCAATAAATGGATAAATAAAATATGGGGCATCCTAGCAATGGAATATTTATCTTATAACTAGGATTTTTTTAAATATTTTATTTATTTATTTGACAGAGATCACAAGTAGGCAGGGAGGCAGGCAGAGAGAGAGTGAGGGAAGCAGGCTCCCCTATGAGCAGAGAGCCCGATGTGGGGCTCGATCCCAGGACCCTGGGATCATGACCTGAGCTGAAGGCAGAGGCTTCAACCCACTGAGCCTGGGATCATGACCTGAGCCAAAGGCAGAGGCTTCAACCCACTGAGCCACCTAGGCGCCCCTTTATAACTAGGATTTTGTACCTCTTAACCATCTTCCTTCAATTCCCCACCCTTGACCCCCTACCTCTGGTAGCCACATTTTTATCTTTCTCGTAGAGGTGTTTTGTTTTTTTTTGCTGGGATTCCACATGTAAGTGAGATTATATAGTATTTGCCTTTTCTTGTCTGACTTATTTCTCTGGCATAATGCCTTCAGGGTCCATTCATGTTGTCACAAAACTAGTATTTCCTTAATTGTTGTGGCTGCATAATATTCCCTATATTTATCCATTCATCCACTGACGGACACTTCAGTTGTTTCCAGGTCTTGGCTCTTGTAATAATGCTTCTATGAACATCATGATGATGCAGATATCCTTTTGAGGTAGGGTTTTATTCTCTTTGGATATAGTCCCAGAAGTGGAATTGCTGGATCATATAGTGGTTTTATTTTAAAGTTTGTGAGGACCCTTCATACTGTTTTCCACAGTGGACTTACCAATTTATAATCCCACCAACCATACACAAGCATTCCCTTTTCTACATATCTACACCAGCTTTTATTGTCTCTTCTCTTCTTTAAGATGGTCATTTTAACAGGTGGGAGGTGATAGCTCATTGTGGTTTGAATTTGCATTCCCCTAATGACTAATGATGTTGAGCATCTTTTCATGTACCTGTTAGTCTTTCATAAATCTTTCTTGTAGAAATGTCTGTTCAGGTTCTTTGCTCGCTTTTAAAGTGGATACTTTGTTTTTTATTATTGAATCATATGAATTTGTTATATGTTTTGGATATTAACCCTAATCAGATATATAATTTGCAAACATTTTTTCCCATTCTACAGGTTGTTCTTTCACTTTGTTGATAATTCATTTTGCTGTGCAGAAGCTTTTTGGTTTGATGTTGTCCCACTTGTTTTTTATTTTGTTTCTGCTATGTGAACACTTTGCTATGTGAAGGAAGCCAGACACAAATATCCCTGATGAACACAGATGCAAGAATCCTCAATAAAGGGAATGTCAGTGGCTCAGTCGGTTAAGTGTCTGACTCTTGATTTTGGCTCAGGTCATAATCTCAGGGTTGTGAGATCAAGCCCAGCATTAGGCTCACCACTGGGCATGGAGTCTGCTTAAGATTCTCTCCCTCTCCCTCCCTCTACCCCTCCTATACCCCCTACCTCTATCTCTTAAAAAAAACTCCAGGGGCGCCTGGGTGGCTCAGTGGGTTAAGCCTCTGTCTTCAGCTCAGGTCATGATCTCAGGGTCCTGGGATAGAGTCCCACATCGGGCTCTCTGCTTGGCAGGGAGCCTGCTTCCTCCTCTCTCGCTCTCTGTCTGCCTCTCTGCCTACTTATGATTTCTCTCTGTCAAATAAATAAATAAAATCTTTTAAAAAAAACTCTAATAAAATACTAGCAAACCAAATAAAATAATATATTTAAAAAATCATTCACCACAATCAAGTGAGATTTATTCCTGTGTTGCAAGTGTGGTTCAATATTTGCAAATCAGTCAACATGCTATATCACATGAATAAGAGAAAGGATAAGAATTATATGATCATTTTAAAAGATGCAGAAAAAGCATTTTACAAAGTACAACATCCATTCATGATTAAAAAAAAAAAACAACTCAACAAAGTAGGTTTAGAAGGAACATACTTCAACATAATAAAAGCCATACATAAAAAACCCACAGCTAACATCATCCTCAGTGGGGAAAACTGAGAGTTTTCCCTTAAGATCAGAAAGAAGACAAGGATGTCCACTCTCATCACTTTTATTCAAATTGTACTGGAAGTCCTAGTCACAGCAGACAATAAAAAGAAATAAAAGAACTCCAGGTCAGTAAGGAAGAAGTAAAACTTTCACTATTTGCAGGTGACATGATATTATATATAGAAAACCCAAAGAACTCCACCAAGAAACTGCTAGAATTGATCAACAAATTCAGTGAAGTTACAGGATACAAAAATCAATGTACAGAAATCTGTTGCATTTCTATACACCAATAATGAAACAACAGAAAGAGAAATTAAAAGAAAACAGTCTGGAGGGCAGGGAGATGTTGGTTGGTTCAGTTGATGGAGCATGCAACTCTTGATTTTGGGCTTGTGGGTTTGAGCCCCATGCTGGGTGTGGAGATTGCTTATAAATACATCTTAAAAGGTTCCTAGGTGGCTCAGGTGGTTAAGTGTCCAACTCTTGGTTTGGGCTCAGGTTGTGATCTCAGGATCATGGGATTGAGCCCCAAGTCAGGCTCCACACTCAGCTCAGTCTGCTTGTCCCTCTCCTTCCCCTTCTGTCTGTCCCCCAACTCCTGCATGTTCTCTCTCTCTCTAAAATAAACAAACCTTTTTAAAAAAATTAAAAATCTTTAAAAAGAAAATAATCCCATTTACAATTGCAACCAAAATAATAAGATACCTAGGAATAACCCTAACCAAAAAGGTGAAAGACCTATATTCTGAAAACTGTAAAATACTGAGGAAGGAAATTGAAGATGACACAAAGAAATGGAAAGACATTCCATGCTCATGGACTAGAAGACCAAATATTGTTAAAATGTCTACTACTCAAAGCAATCTATAGATTTAATGCAATCCCTATCAAATACCACCAGCATTTTTCACAGAACTAGAACAAACAATGCTAAAATTTGTATGGAACCACAAAAGATCCTAATAGCCAAAGCAATCTTGAAAAAGAAGAACAAAACTGGAGATATCACAATCCCAGATTTCAAGATATACTACCAAGCTATAGTAATCAAAACAGTATGGTTCTGACACAGAAACAGACACATAGATCAGTAGAACAGAATAAAAAACCCAGAAATAAAATAATAATAATAATAATTTTTTTAATAAAATAAAAAAAGAAAGAAAACCCAGAAATAAATGCACAATATATGGTCAATTAATCTTTGACAAAGTAGGAAAGAATATCTAATGGTAAAAAAAGTTCTCTCTCCCTCTTTTTTTTTTTTTTTTTATTTACTTGATACAGAGAGAGAGCACAAGTAGGGGAAGCACTAGGCAGGGGAGAGGGAGAAGCTGGCTCAGTGGAGCCAGTCGCAGGGCTTGAAACCAGGACCATGACCTGAGCCGAAGGCAGACACCTAACGACTGAGCCACCCAGGCGCCCCTACTTCCTTTTTTAAAATTTTATTAATTTTTAAATTTTTATTCCAGTATAGTTAACACACAGTGTGTGTGATATTACTTTTAGGCATACAATATAATGATTCCACAATTCCTTTTTTTTTTTAAGATTTTATTTATTTATTTGAGAGAGAGAATAAGCAGTGGGGAGGGGCAAGTGAGAGGAAGAGAGAGAAGCAGACTCCTCGCTGAGGAGGGAACCGGATGCCAGACTAGACCAGGACCACAGGATCATGACCTGAGCTGAAGGTAGACGCTTAACCTACTGAGCCACTCAGGCGCCCCTAAAATAACATTTTTAACAGAATGTATCTATGAAGTGTGGTCTTTGCCAGTTTCTCTTCTTTCTCTTCCTCTTTAGGGGAAAATGTCCCAAGTGAGATCTGCTACCATTGCTCCTGCTCAACCAAAGCCATTTACTTCATCAGATACCATGCCGAGCCCAGGTAAAGCAACAAGATTTTCAGCTTCTTTCAAAACAAAAGCTTTTGAAGGTGCCTGGGTGGCTCAGTGGATTAAGCCGCTGCCTTCCGCTCAGGTCATGATCTCAGGGTCCTGGGATGGAGTCTTGCATCAGGCTCTCTGCTCTGCAGGAAGCCTACTTCCCTCTCTCTCTGCCTCCTTGTGATCTCTGTCAAATAAACAAATAAAATCTTAAAAAAAAAAAAAAGCTTTTGAATAAAGAGGTTAGAGTAAACCTAAGAAGATAGCAGATCAAATTTTTATTTTCCCAGGTCTCTTCAAGTACACATTGGTGAAGTATCTTGAAGGCACAGAGGGTGACCAGATAGACTGGGAAAGACTTTTGGCTGGCAAGGGGCAAGAAGAAATGGTAAGTAAACATAATAATTTTGTTTAAGACAAGTAGAATAGGAACAAAATAGGCACACATTTGAAAAGGAAATCACTCTTGAACTCATGAGGTTCCACTATTTGTCTGACAAGTTAGACAATGTTAATGCAAGATTACATAAGTCTGCTCCTGCCTGGGAGATAGCTCTACAAGAAAAAAATGAGATAAACACATAACTTCTCTTGAAACATCCAAGAGCTAAGGTTTCAGGTCAGTCAGGTACTTCTCAGGAAAGACAGGCCTTCCCAAGGAGAGACAGGGAAGAGCCGTAGCTGACCTGTGGCAGAGCCTGGCAGGGGGAGACACAAGATACCATGTAAACCTGTAAGAAGAATTCAGGTGAATTTTTAACGAACTGCCAAAGGCTTACTGTGAGGTAATGAGAAGTGTAGAATCCCTGGGAAGTGCAGACACAATGGGAATTTGCACCCAGGCACCCCTCTCATACACTATTCTTGAGAATTTTATATTTAGGCCCTACAAAACACTGTTATTGTTTCACAGTGATTATTTACCCTTTCTGATTTATATTTTCCATTGCTCTTTATTCTTTCCTACATCTCTGAGATGCCATTTGGTATAATTTTCTTTTTGCTTAAAATTTCTATTTCCTTTAATATTTCCTTTAGTGTCAGTTTGGTGGTGACAAAATCAGTCTTCATTTTTTTAGACACATAAGACACATGCCTTTAATGCACCATCATTCCTAACAAATATTTTCATTAGGTATAGAATTTGATGAGTTATTTTCTCTATTGTTTATTTTTTATTTAACTTATCTCCACTCTAATCTTTATTATTTCCTTCCTTATGTTTGTTTTGGGTTTAGTTTGCATTTCTTCTGCAACTTATTTTTTTTTTTTTAAGATTTTATTTATTTGGGAAAGAGAGGATGGGGAAGGGGCAGAGAGAGCAGGAGGACAAGCAGACTCCCACCAAGCTGGGAGCCTGATTTGGGGTTCCATCCCAAGATCCCAAGATCATGACCTAAGCCGAGGTCAGAAGCTCAATCGACTGAGCCACCGAGGCACCCCTCTTTTTCAACTTTCTTAAGATGGAAGATCACTAACCCAGGTAGGTGCAATGCAAACCATAGCTGTGGCTTGTTTTCAACAAACCGCCCCCCACCCCTGCCCCAGGAGAAAGGCTATTCACACGGAGCAAGGTCAGAGTCAGGTCAAATAAAGACAGACCCTTGAATGCAGGGTTTCCAGAGACCTGCCAGATGGGTCAAATAATGACATTTACTGAGAATGGTGTTTTCAGGGGGCTCCAAACCTAATCAACCCCAGGCAGTGGCTGCTATAGGTTACTGGTTTTCGCTGTGACTGTGAGACTGTTGGTTTTCAAGGCTAATGAGGAGCTGGGGAGAGTGATGAGAATAGATCAAGTTAAAATGCTACAAAACTTATCATTTTAACCAAAATACAACCTTTAAAAAATATAAATAAATGCTCCTTGGATTACTACAAGCCTTTGGCTAATTACCAGGATTCTGAAAAATTTTATCTTATTTTCTCCGTGTCTCCCTCCCTCCGTGTCTTCCTGTTGTTGAATTTACCTTCTTCATTACTTTGCGCTGTCATTCCAGTTTCCTTTCTTTCTGTTTGTTGCAAAGTCAGCGGTGGACCTAATTATTTTTCCTATGAAAATCATATCTTTTTTTTTCTCTAGTTACTTATAAGATTTTTTCCTTATTGTTGGCTTTTAGCACTTTAACTATGGTGTACCTTGGTGTGACTTGATGTTCATCCTGCTTGAGATTTACAGTGCTTCATTCATTCTCTCTCCTTTCTTTGGAGGCTCTAACTATGTGTCTGTTAGACCTTTTCACCATACCATTTTTTTGTTTCTTGTCCGTTTGTCTTGTTATGCTTCAGGTAACTATTTTCTTCTAACTTGTCATCCGTTTTTAAAAATTTTTTTTAAGTTTTTAAAATTTATTTATTTGACACAGAGAGAGACAGAGATCATAAGTAGGCAGAGAGGCAGGCAGAGAGAGGGGGAAGCAGGCTCCCTGCTGAGCAGAGAGCCCAACGTGGGGCTTGATCCCAGGACCCTGAGGTCATGACCTGGGCTGAAGGCAGAGGCTTAACCCACTGAGCGACCCAGGTATCCCTGTCATCCATTTTTTAAAACTCCCTTTAACTTTTAACTGTTCAGCAAACTAAGCCCATTCTGTTTATAATTTGTTGTATTTTTCAGTTCTAGAATTTCCATCTGATTTTTTTTTTAAATTTATTTATTTGACAGAGATCACAAGTAGGCAGAGAGGCAGGCAGACAGAGAGGGGGAAGCAGGCTCCCAGCAGAGCAGAGAGCC
>ML101445.1:0-27816 GCA_003697995.1 Taxidea taxus jeffersonii
GATTGGGCTCTCTGCTCAGCAGGGAGACTGCTTCCCCCTCTCTCTCTGCCTGCTTCTCTGCCTACTTGTGATTTCTGTCTATCAAATAAATAAAGTCTTTTTTAAAAAAAAAGAAATGCCTTCTGAGTACTGAGCAAGATAAACAATGACCAGAGGGAAATAAAGGGGTGATTTTTGAAAATGGACACTGAAAACACAATTTTTACTCATATTTATTATACCTTATCTCTTCTCTTTTTATTATATGCATTATGCAAAGCAGTGGTATACAGAAATAATCTTTTTTTTTTTTTTTCCTGATTGTGGTGCAGGGTCGATAAAGTTTGGAACTCACTGATATTTATATCTCATAGGTATAATTTTAGAATTTTTAAAAAATAAATAGGTAATTAAGCTGAACCAAACTGTGGGAACTTGATAAATGGATCCTCAAATGTCCCAATACTAGACCACAGAGTATTTCATATTAAAGCTGACTGAGAAGTCAACACAATATAGACCAAGGGATCCTGTCAGAGGAGAGAGAAAGAATAACGATCATTTTGCAGTCAGTGCTGGGCATGATGATGAACTGGTCTGTGAGTGGAAATTGGATGGCTCAATTATGGAAGCCAGGTGATCAGTAAGAACCTGACCAAAAGTGTCTAGACCAATGCTTATAGCATAATTGCTAATAAAACCTCTACATTAAAAGTGTTGTCACTGATTTTGTTGAGCTCCCAGGGATTTAGGAAGGCTGGTCCTCCTTGAGAAGGGAAGTGTTCAAACAGCCAGGGTAGTCCTGAATGTGAATGCTGTGATTGGTAGAATAAAGGAAGCTCAAGGAAAACCAAGCCAGCAGTCAATGCCAATGCCCAAAACACAGAGGCATGGAAATAAGTGCAGCAGCTGTTCAGGGACATCTAAACAGGAATACAAGGCTTATGTTATGGTCATTTAGGTCTGGGGAAAATTTAACTCATGGAACATTTGCATCCAGATAGCAAGATCTGGGAAAATCCCTAAGAAGTTACAAATAGGGAGTCTGCTTTCTGATGGAAAGCAGACACTCAGATGGAAAGCAGACACTCAGACTAAGACCAGAAATGTGAATCACCTACCAGTAGAAGCAAGTACACTTTGACAAATTCTTCTTGAGGTAGGATTGGTGTTTAGGTGAGACCACAGTTGTTTTATATAATTGGCTGTTAAGACATACGGTTTATAAACTTTTCTAAAAGACAAGTTAGCTCAGAGTTCTATACATGCTGTTTCCACTTTCTAACTTTCCATTCATTTTCTCGCTGAAGTCAGTCTGGTTGCTGTCCTCACTATTCTACTAAATATGCTTATTATTCACTGATAACTTTTGGTTGCAAAGCTTTTTATGTATTTTGTTTATTTATTTTTATTCCATTCCTCTTTATTTCTCTTTCAATTCTTTTTTTATTATGTTCAGTTAGCCAATATATGCTACATCATTCGTTTTTGATGTAGTGTTCAATGATTCATTAGTTGCATATAACACCCAGTGCTCATCACCACACATGCCCTCCCTACTACCCATCACTCAGTTACCCCATCCCTCCATCTTCCCCCTTCCGTAACCCTCAGTTTGTTCCTGGAGTCCAGTCTCTTATGGTTTGTCTCCCTCTCTGATTTCTTCCCGTTCAGTTTTCTCCCCCTTTTCCTGTGTTCCTCCATGCTATTCCTTATGTTCCACATGAGTGAAACCATATAATTGTCTTTCTCTGCTTGACTTATTTCACTTAGGATAATCCCCTCCAGTTCCATCCATAACGATGCAAATGGTAGGTATTCATCCTTTCCGATGGCTGAGTAATATTCCATTGCATATGTGAACCACATCTTCTTTATCCATTCATCTGTTGAAGGGCATCTTGGCTCCTTCTACTGTTTGATTATTGTGGACATTGCTGCTATGAACTTTGGGGTGCATGTGCCCCTTCTTTTCACTACATCTGTATCTTTGGGATAAATTCCTAGTAGTGCAATTTTTGGGTCATAAGGTAGCTCTATTTTTAATGTCTTGAGGAACATCCATACTGTTTTCCAGAATGGTTGTATCAGCTTGCATTCACACCAACTGTGTAAGATGGTTTCCCTTTCTCTGCATCCTCACCAACATTTGTTGTTTCCTGTCTTGTTAAATTTTGCCATTCTAACTGGTGCAAGGTGGTATCTCATTGTGGTTTTGATTTGTATTTCCCTGATGGCTAATGATTTTGAGCATTTTTTCATGTGTCTGCTGGCCATTTGTATGTCGTCTTTGGAGAAGTGTCTGTTCATGTCTTCTGCCCATTTCTTGACTGGATTATTTGTTTTTTGGGTGTTGAGTTTAAGAATTCCTTTATAGATCTTGGATACCAGCCTTTTATCTGTAATGTCATTTGCAAATATCTTTTCCCATTCCATGGGTTGCCTCTTAGTTTTATTGACAGTTTCCTTTGCTGTGCTTTTTATCTTGATGAAGTCCCAAAAGCTCATTTTTGCCTTTGTTTCCCTTGCCTTTGGAGACATAATGCACATTTTTTAATCATCTCAGCATCCATTCACAAAGTTGAGCATACTCTCTTTCTTTTAAAAAGACACATTACTCCACAAGCTTCTGCTACAGGTCCTCTAATGGATTTTTCTCTTATGTCTTAAGCCACTCCTCGTCAGCCATACTTTCCTATCAGATTTCTCAATGTTAGATTTCAGCTTTATCCTGCACCCTCTTCTCACCCTTCACTCTAGATGAGATCACTGAACAAAACCCATATGCAAATGACTCCTAAATTTCTATGTCCAGTCAAGATCTCTCATCTGTGTTCTAGGACTATCCAACTCCCCACATGCCATCTCCACTGGATGGTCTCATAGGTATTGCAAATATGTTCAATACTGCACGTCTCAAACCCCATTTCCCCTGCAATGTCAGAATCTGACCTTTGGTTAACTTCCTAGCTCTGTTCCCCTGGTAACCTGATCAGAGCAAAATGTCAACCATATTTTTAAGTAGAATTGCTTATAATAAAATGACCTTGGATTTCTAAACTGAACCTTGACAGAGCACCATACACTGGAGGTAGTCATCAGAGCTTTGGGCTTTCTTGAATATGGTGACTCTTGTAACTGGACATGTCCCTTGCAGAAATATGACAGTGACTTGCCTGGGCTAAAGGGCTTGCTGAAGAATGAGCCTGGAATCACATGTGACCCCAAGGCTCTCTAAGGCTGCTTGATGCAGTGTTAATATTATTAGTTTCTCAGGGCTGTGGGTAAAACAAAGTTATTGATTGTGAGGTATGTACTTCTTCAGTGGATTTGAAACCTAAATTAAAATAAACTCTGTTAATGTAAAATGGAAATATGGACATAATTTACCACAGCCCAGTTTCTAAAGAGTTGTACCTGAGATAGGAGTGGGAGACTAATGTGTTTGTGTGGAACCCACTTGGGTTCTGACCATGACACTGAATTTGTCTGCTGCTGCTTTTTGGGAGCAGAATAAGCCACTTCATCCTCCCTCTTCTGAGAAACTACTGTGGCTGACATTACCATCTTTTCCTTTCTTTATGGTCTTATTACTTAATCATTTGAAAGATGATCAGATACCTCTGAAATGCTATAAAAATATAGCTAAAGTAGAAATATCACTGTAGGTTAACAAGTGAGGCAGTGATGAAAAGATGTTTCTGTAACCCAGTGTTATAGAAAGAAAGAAACAAATGGAAAGAGAGAGAGAGAGAGAAAGGAAGAAACCCGTCACAATTTTGCAGCATACTTTATAGAAGAGCAAAAACGAAATTCTCAAGTGTGCGTGAAACCAATTGCAGTGACTTAGAGGAGAGTCATTATTTCAAGAAAAGCGCATTATTCCTCCTCCTCTCCTCTTTTACGGAATTTAAGAGGTAGGAGGGAAAATTTCCTGCTCTTTTGTAAGATACCAGAGGGAAAAAAAAAACAAGGAAATTATTTCAGTCATGTGCTATACTGTTCCCATCGGCTTCTCTGGCTTAGAATCCTGTTGCCTCCATTCTTAATGCATAACATGCTAAAGTATCCCTTTTGGTTTTATCTGTTGAGTCAATGTATGGATTATATAGACAAGTCTGTTCCAATATCTAGGAGAAATGTTTGCATCCGTTTATTTATAAATAAACCAATATAATGCTAAACTGTATAATATAATTTGATTATCCAATTCAGTTTTTAGATATAGTCCAGGTAATGTTTGGTCCTTTCAGAAAATAACAAACTAATTGTTAGAGGACAAAAGTGTGACACTACTGAGAATGCATTTGCTGCTAAAATGTAAAAAAAATTCACCTTACACGAATTTAGAAGCCAGACTTATTATAATCCCTTTGATCACAGACAAAATATTTAGGCAACAACAATAACTGCACCAGGAATAAAAACCTGACAATTCCAAAACAATCAAAGAATGGTTTCAATAGCTTTACACATTCATAATAAGACTTAAATAACTTGCAGAAGGCAGACTGTAAGCCACTGTTCATGGTAACACATGAAATGGAATTATCAATGATTTCAAATGAAATTTCATTTTATAAGTACATTAAAAAAATCTATCCTAAATAAAGAAATGAATCTTTCAATTTTTGCAGGGTGAAGAGGACTCACTAGGTAAAAATGTTTGTGTGAAAACACATTTCATGTCTTGGTTTCCCCAGAGTTCAATGACACCAAAGTAGAAGCATACATAAACCTCCTGATTCCTTTCAGTGTTCCAGGGTCTCTGTTCTAAATGTTGATGAGCTGCAAGAAACCTGGAGTTTCCATGCTGGGATTTGATACCTCATGTTCCAACTTTTCTTTAAAAAAAAGAAAGGAAATCCTATGATTTCCTTTTTAGACTGGGTCATATCTAAATCTGTTTTCTTTTTTTTTATTTTTTTTAAGATTTTATTTACTTATTTGGCAGAGAGAGATCACAAGTAGGCAGAGAGGCAGGCAGAGAGAGGGGAGGAGGCAGGCTCCCTGTTGAGCAGAGAGCCCAATGTGGGGCTCGATCCCAGGACCCTGGGATCATGACCTGAGCTGAAGGCAGAGGCTTTAACCCACTGAGCCACCCAGGCGCCCCCTAAATCTGTTTTCTAAAATATTGCACTGACCACCCTCTTACTCCATTAGGGCTGCTGTACCAAAATTATAGACAGGGTGGCTTATGAACAGCAGGAATTTTACAATTCTAGATTCAATTCTAGAATCTTACAATTCTAGAGGTTGGGAAATCTAAGATTAAGGTGTTGGCAGATTTTGTGTCTGGTGAGAGCCTGCTCCTTGGTTCATAGATTATTATTATTTTTTTTGTGTGTCCTCACATGCAGTATGGAACGGGACCTCTCTGGGGCCTCTTTTATCAGGTCACTAATCCCATTCATGAGGGTTCTAGCCTCATGACCTAAGACCCCCCGATTCCCCACCTCCACAGGCCCATCACATTGGAGATTAGCTTTCTACATATGAATTTGGGGAGTACATATTCAGTTTATAGTGGCACACACTCTAACAGAAGATGAGGAACCCATATGTATTACATGTGCACCTCAATTTAGCCACATGCTGAAGGGTTTAAGTACAGTTCAGCAGGAGCAAAGGTGAGGTGTATTAAAACTTCAACCAACGTCATTGAGAACTAGCAGTGCTGTCACCACTGTGGTAGGCGTTGGTGTACTGAAATGAAAATCCCCTGTCTCTGAAAGGCTTACAGTGTCGAGGGGAAAAAAAAACACCCACAAAAGCACCTTTTAGAGGAGACCGGGAATTATTATATTTTATACACACATATCTTTCTTGGCATACATAGCTTAGTTAGCTCCTTTAAATTGGAGTTCCTTTTCTCTCTGCACTATAGAGTTAAGCCTTTGTTGCATATGACCTTGACCTGGGATTGGTGCTGGAAGCTATACTTTGACCTCCATCGTTAGTTCCTTGGCAAGATTTGTATTTACATACCTACTTGTTTCTCCTTCCCTTCTCCTCTGCGACAACTTAACCCACATGGAACAGACATTCCATCAGTACTTGTCACTCATCCGCTCATGTGCTTGCTGGAGGTAAGCCTTAAGCTGGGCACACAAGAAGTTGGTAGGGAGAAGTCAGAATCTGACAGGTAGTTGAGAGTGGCCATATTGGCAGAGAACATACTGGAAGACGCAGAGATGTTAAGGAAGTGTCCGATGAAATAGAGTGGCATATGTTAGGAAGCAGTAAGATTAAGGCCCTCTAGCCAGTTGGCAGTCTTGAAGCCACGGCTATTAAGTTTTGTTATTGACTTTATAAACATGGCATTTTAGGAATATTAACTTGACACTGGTGTGCTAAAGGGACTTACATAGTGTGATGCTACTTGGACATGTTCCATTCATTCATGTGAATATATCATTCTATCAAAATCAGTGAGATTAAGATGGATTTGGTATGTATTCATTGGAGTGTTTTGGGTTTTATTTATTTATTTATTTATTTTTGGCCTCAGGTTGTGTTGACTGATTTCTCACATCCATTTATAGTAAAGGAATCTAAATGAAAGGGCCTTTAAGCAAGTGACTGTGCCACAGTGATGTGGGTGTTTTGTTATAACATTTCTGAAATCCTGAAGACTATTTTTTCCTTTTATCTAGTCTGAATGCCATTTACATTTGGAAGAATCAAGACATGAAATCCTCCTAACCTCTTCAGACATGAAAGTGGCTGTGAATGTATTTTTGTTATTTGTCTTCTGAAGCTATATTTTTCTCTATGGCCTTGAACCTAAGTGAGAAGACTTGGAAAAAAAAGAGAATGTTCAATCAAAAACTTTCCTGTTCTTTTATTTAGCCATTTGGAAGAATACTTGGCATTTAAGGGAAATATTTTTCTTTGAAAAAATAGGTAAGAAAGAAGAAACTCAAGAAATACTCTATGGAAATGTCTAAACAAAAGATACTTTTCATACAGATATAAGCTGTAGGAATAGACACTCTGACAAAAAAACCCAAATATATCTTTTTAATTTGAAACATGCAGGTAAAATGTAGCATAGTTTGCATGTGTGTGCCTAACACCACCCTGTGTTTCCGTATAAATTATTTTTACATTCGGATAAGGGACTCTCCCTGTTAAATGTGTATGTAGCTCCTGAAATAAATGCAGTTTATGTAGGTGCCTTTGAAGATTTTCCCTCTGGACCCTTGTCTTTCACTTCAGCCCATTCTTCCTGCTTTAGCCTTCTCTGGCTTCACAGCCTAAAGACAAGCATTCGGATTTCCAGGGGGATTCAGCGTACTGTGAAATGACCCAACCCTTTACCCTGGCCACTTGCTTTAAATCCACTGTTCTGCCAACCACCGGATCCCAGCAATTAGCACAGTGCCTGGCACTGTGATTGGTATTAACACTTATTGAATGAAAATTATTAAAGTTCCTTTTATTTGCCAACTTGCCTTATCACTGATAAACTTCTGCTCTCTTTAAAAAAAAAACGATTTTATTTATTTAAGAGAGAGAGAGAGATAACAAGAGAGAGCATAAGCGCGGTTGGTAAAGGGTAGACTCTAGCAGGCTCCCCACTGAGCAGGTAGACCAACATGGGGCTCTATCCCAGGACCCTGGGATCATGACCTGAGCCAAAGGCAGGCACTTAACTGACTAAGCCACCCAGGCGTCCCGATAAACTTCTGCTTTTCAAGGTATATGACTATAATTTCTTATTCATCCTGGTCACATTTCTTCTTCCCTCTTACTTTTGCATTACTTCTGGTTTTATTTTCAACTTTTCAGTTTCATTGTCTAACCTCTCATTTCCACTGGGGATTCTCAGGCTGTTCACTGTGTCCTTTATTCCTTCTATATTCAGTTCTTTAAATATTGAATCCCTAGAGCTTCATCCAGTTGGGTCATATCTAAATCTGTTTTCTAAAATATTGCACTGACCACCCTCTACCCTTTCATCTCTGATCTAATTGATTTTTTTAAGAATTGAAGCATAATTGGCATATAACATATTAGTTTCAAGCATACAACATAATGATTCGATATTGTGTTTATTTGACCTGGCTAACCTTTCCCACCATAGATTTAATCTAGAATGGGGAGAGAGAGGAGGAAAAGCACCTGATGGCTAGTGGTTAAACATTGCTCCAGTGACAACATGCACTTGTTCCCTCCCTTTGAAAGTTGTCATGTTTCAAACATATTGTATGTGATGTTGGTTGATTCTTCCCTGAATTAAAGTTGCCGCCTCCGTTGGTTCTTTCCACTCATATATACACAGTTTCCTTTGTAACCATCCACAAACACCATTATATTTCTCTGATTTATGAATGTTTTCTTTCTTGGAACTATAGAACATCACTTTTGGGGAGGGTGAGCTGAAACACAGTGGTCTACAGAGATGGGGAAGACCCACTCTTTTTGCAGTTCCTTAAAGAAACATGACAAAGTCAGGGAAATATAATACTGGTCTCAAAAATATCAGGGACCTGCTGAATGACCCTGGGCAATTCAGCAGCTTAACCCCTCTGGGGAAGACTGATTGAGACACAAATTTCCTACATGTGAACTTATTCTTATGTCTAAGAATTGGAGTCTTGTTGTTACATAACCGTGTGCAGAGAAAACACCTATGTTCCATCGAGGAAATTATTTAGTACCTAGTACATGCCCGGAGCTATACTAGTCTCTTTATAAAAACATAAGTCATCTATTTCTTTTTTTTTTTTTAAGATTTTTATTTATTTATTTGATACAGAGAGATCACAAGTAGGCAGAGAGGTAGGCAGAGAGAGAGGGGGAAGCAGGCTCCCTGCTGAGCAGAGAGCCCGATCAAGAGGGGCTCCATCACAGGACCCTGGGATCATGACCTGAGCCAAAGGCGGAGGCTTTAACCCACTGAACCACCCAGGCGCCCCATCTCATCTATTTCTTAGCACAACCCTGTAAGATATTTATTAGCTCCATTTTGTAGAGGAGGTAAAGGTTTTAGTAAGAAAGTTAAAAAGATTTTGTCCATGATAAATAGTCCTAATGAATCACTAGACTAGGATTTGTACCCACATTTGTGTATGCTTACGGCCATACAGCAGGCTAAACAAAGCAGACTAACTCCAGTTGGGTGGCTAAATGAGGGAACATGCCTGCACAGAATACAAATCTCTAGGAAACCAGTTCCCATGTGGTAGGAGAAAGAAGATAGAAAATAGTGGGCATAATGGCAAAACATTCAATATCAATAATAAAAATATTATTGATATTCTTATCAATATTAGTAAGAATATCCCTGGCAGGAAAGGGCAGGTCCCAGGGCTTTTAGACTGGAGTTAGCTGTGGGAGCCTCAGAAATGTGTTGCTTTACGTGTAAATGCTTTTAAATTTCTGGCATTTGCTGGGCGGGCCAACATCCCTCAAGAAAATAATAAAGCATTGCTTAAAGAAACACGTCTTTGCCCGCACCGATCTTGAAGTAGACAATGTGGATGCCTGTGAGGAGGGCCGCTCGAGGGTGTGTCACTGCCTTGTGTGTCTGCTCTTGAGAGTTTTCATTTGGAGGTCGTATTTGACGCTATCTTCGTTATTGTTAGCCTTTCCTCTGTAATCTGCGCTGTTGTCTCCTTATCAAGAGCTACACAAGTCTCGGACTGAGTTTCACCTGGCCTGGGTAACACGATCTAGTCGTGTTAGGTGCGGCTGTGAATGAAAGCCTTTTAGCCTCTATTTATAAAGTTTAGACCTCTCAAACATGACTTAGTTTGGTGAAAGGTTGGGGAAAATCTTACCAGTTTCTTTTTATGAACGTAGATTTTTCTCAGATACTTTTCCCTTTACTCTTCTTGAATATTTAGTGAGGTTCCATACTTGTGAAAGTCTTATGGTATAGTAAGAAAGAGAGCCAAAGGAAGTCTTGCCCAAACTCTGATAAGCGATTTGACGGGAAACGATGCCAGCAGAATTTGGAAGAAGAGAATACCATGGGAAGGGCAAAGTTGGGAGATTAACTCAGCTCAGCTCTGTTTGCTCTCCCCCTCCAACTCCTCCAGGCACCCGTACCTTGGGCACTGGTTTTGCTTCAGTAAAGAATATGATCCCTGTGAGAAGAAAGAAAAAAACTAGGCTGATGGGATAGTCATCGAAAACATCACTGTTTTGCAACATAGCCACAAAAATTGTCCTCATCTGAGACCTGAATAAATATTCTACTTCACATGTCAGGATGACCTTGGGAAGCCTCTACAGCAACAGGAAAATGATATTTTATCTTACTGTTCAGTGAATCAGTTGATTATATTGTTTAAAGAAAATTGCTAGCTGAAACCTCTAGAATAAAGTAATAAATGTGAAAAAAAGGAAGAACCCCAGGAGAGTGAGTGCTTAGGGCGCAACCTCCCCCCAGTGTCTTTCATTCAGTGAGTCCGTCTGGTCCTTTGCTGATAACAAGGACTCGGAGATGATGCCGGATGGAAAATAAAAAGAGCCCAGCTCTAACTGACAAAATAATGTCTCTGTTCCTCTTCTGAGGTGTTTCTCCAATGTTCTTGGCAAAGCAGTGCTTCTTCGTCTCTGTAGAAATGTTATTATCACAGTGGTCTATACCCAACTTTTCAGCTAGACTTTAACCTTGTCGATACTAGGGACAGTTTTATGCTCACTTGTGTAATAATAGGCATATAAGTGTCTCTCAAACTGAAGTGTAAATATAATCTTACCATTTTCTTCCTCAAGCAGAGATCTTTTATAACATTTCCCAATGATCAACATATGACAAATATTCTATACATTTTTTCTGGTGTGAAATTCACTGGCTTACACGATATTCTGTATGTGTATCTCAGGAGCCAAAAAATAACAAAAGAAATTCAATTATGCACTTCTTTTCTTTGAGACATCCTAGGATACCCTGAAGTATTTGGAACTTTTGAGGCTTCAGTATCTTAGGAAGAGTCTACCCTAGAGGAACAGGTAGCAAAAGAACATTGTTTTCCCAGATTCCACTTATTTCATCTGAAGCTTGCACCAGAAGAACATTCTTCTGACTCAGAGACCTTCTCCAAGCTAGAAACAAGGACACAAATTTGCATTCCAGGGTCATACTAATTTGGTATAGAGACAACAGGAGGCTCCCCCTCCTCCAGTTTTGTTGATCAGCTTCCTGTTCTTCCTCCATTTTTCTGCTTCTGTCCTTCCCAAGATAGGTGGGTCTGTGCTGCAAACTCTCTCCTTCTCTACCCCCTTTCTCTTTGCCTCTCTTCTTTCTCTCTATCCATTGGGAAAACCTATGAATGGAGAGAAGGGAATGAGCTGAGACCCCCCCTTCTTTCTCTACATTCCTCACAAAGAAGGGTCTGTATGCACACATTAGAGGTAGTCCAAGGATTCAGGAGACCTGCATTTAGAAAATATGCCACTGTTAAATAACTTCTACAGGCATTTTCATCTCCCCTTAACAAGAAAAACATTCTAGGAAGATGAGAGTTAAATGGGAAAACAGTAAATTTGCCTCTCTTTGCTAGTGGGGAGACCTGAAGTCAGGTGTGTGTTTGCAAAAAAAAAACAAAAACAAAAAACAAAACCAAAAAACAAACAAAAAACCACAACAACCTGTTTCTGTTAGTGCTGGCAGTCTTGTAAAGTCTGTATAAATTGCCAGCAGCTCTTCTGACAGCTACCTTTCCCAGGAAGTGCCCAGGGAAATCCATCTTTAAGTTGTTAAGGAATAGATGGTTAATTTTTAATTCTCTGTCAATTGAAACTTGCCATTAAAAGTTCATGTTCTGGGACGCCTGGGTGGCTCAGTTGGTTAAGCGGCTGCCTTCGGCTCAGGTCATGATCCCAGCGTCCTGGGATCGAGTCCCACATCAGGCTCCTTGCTCGGCAGGGAGCCTGCTTCTCCCTCTGCCTCTGCTTGCCACTCTTGTCTGCCTGTGCTCGCTCTCTCTCTCTCTCTCTCTAACAAATAAATAAAAATAAAATCTTAAAAAAAAGTTCATGTTCTTTTGTCTTAAAGACCTTTGAAAAATGGAGTATAGAAGCTTATCTAGAGATAACATATCTACTCCCTGGCTTTTATACTTAAGATGCTATAAATGTTAATTTCCTATCAATTACAATTTGCAAGAAAATCCACAGCTTCCCTGCTTTCTTTGCATCAGACTTTTATATGGCATCTACTCAGGCCTATCCCTATCTTCACCAAGCTCCTCTACATCCTTATCCTAGGGATATCAAAGTAAAACTATGGGCAGCTTTGAAGATTAAAGAAAGGATGAAGTTCTGTAGGATAGAGTCACTTTTTGTTTTCAGGGTACCGTTTCTGTATGTCGGTGTAGTAACTACATTGTTGCTGTCTTGCATACTTCTCCAAAGAATGCCATTGACATCTCCTTTAGAATGACAATTATAAAAGTGTTTTATGTCAATACCGTTTCTCTGCTAGCAGTTACACTTACCCTTAAGATACATTGTAGAGCAGACACTATTGATACCCCGCATTTATCAACCCTGGGCAGGCCCTCCCCATTCCTGTGGTTGCCAATGGCTTCTAAATGCAACTCTTCCTAATGAAAGTTTGCTTGGGGGGTGGGATGCCAGCAGGGCTTTAGTCAATGCCAAAAGGAAGTTGGTAGATAAATATCGCAGTTTCCTCAACCACCACCATCCCCACTGGAGGTGAGACAGCTCTGAGGCACAGCTCTGAGGCATGTTCTGTATTACATGTTAGATGGTCCCAGTGGGAGGAGGTCCTGGTCTCACAGTGAATCCTGCTCATTATTGCACCTTGCACTGGCTTCTTTCCCTTTCCTGTCTCCCTTCCCCGCTTTCCTCCTGGTGTTTCTGTAATTACTTCCCAAATAAACTACTTGAGCTAAAATCTTAGGCTCAGCATCTGCTTTTGGGCAATCCAAACTCAGCTACAAGCAGAGAGAATACATTTTATTCTTTGAAAGTGAAAATGTATGGTGTGATTGATTATGGTAGAAAAAAATCTGGGTATAGTTTAGAAAATTAGAAAGTTCTCTTAAAAATAGACTGGGGGAAAAAAATAGACTGGGACCTGGGGCACCTGGATGGCTCAGTGGGTTAAAGCCTCTGCCTTCGGCTCAGGTCATGATCCCAGGGTCCTGGGATCGAGCCCCGCATCGGGCTCTCTGCCTCGCAGGGAGCCTGCTTCCTCCTCTCTCTCTCTCTCTCTGCCTGCCTCTCTGCCTGTTTGTGATCTCTGTCTGTTGAATAAATAAATAAAAATCTTAAAAAAAATAAAAAAAATAGACTGGGACCTATGCTCTAAGATTTTTGCTTTATAATCTCAGTACAGTCTTATTTAGTTACTTTTAAAAATCTTTTCTTGAGCTTCGATATAAAAGATATTAAAGCAAATTGTTATGAAGATATTAATAAATATAACATCTTTTCCTATTTATAAGAGTATTAGATTATACATTTAAAGAGATTAGGAAAGACATAAAAAGTTAAAAGATAATAGATAAAATAATATGCAGAATGTCAAGGAGTAAATGATAAAATGTAACACAAAAATGGAGACAATTTATACTGGAGGAATTCAGAAGGAAAGACATGTAAATGGAAAGTGTCCTGGAAAATACTACGGAAGAAGATCCCTGATGGGCTAAGGGAAGTTTTACAGATACAGAAAGGAGAAAGTGCATGTGTGTGGTGTTCTGGGTCTGGCTGAAATGGAAGATTCTTTTAGAGAAGTGCTAAAATTAAAAATATTTAGGTACATTGTCCTAGTTAAGAAGAAGCTGAATGGGAGCACCTTGGTCGCTCAGTCAGTTAAGCATCTGCCTTCAGCTCAGGTCATGATTTCAGGGTCCAGTCTCCCTGCTCAGCAGGGAATCTCTTTTCCCTCTCCCTCTCCATGTGCCCCTCCTCCTCCCCCTGCTCGTGAATGTGCCCGCACTCTCTCTCTCCCTCAAATAAATAAAATCTTAAAAATAAAAAGAATCTGCATGTGTCTAAGGAGTTTGGAAAGTGAATGCAATTTTTCTTTTTCTTTTTTTAAATAAAGTATTAACATTTATTCATTTTCTTATCTGTTCATTAAACACATACTGAACTGCTCCATTGAAAGGCATACACTTGGTTTTGTTACTTGGTGAAAAGAAGACAGGAGAAAAGGATGATTCAGATGATTTAAGAAGTTAGGACATTTAAAAAATAATTGAGCTCAGTTTTAGACAAATTATGCATTTATTTAATTATTCACTAACTTTTTTCCAGAAACATTTAAGTCCACACTGAACCCAGGCACCAGTCCTGTGTGGTTTTTAACAACATGAGAGGTCTTCACAAATTTTTGTTCTCTGATTCTATCCATTTTTTCAGTTACTTTTTGAAAACCTAATTGGCACAAATTCTTAAGATATTTTTCAAAGGATTATAGTATTGGCCAGTGGCTAGATTGGGATGTGGGATGCAAGAAGGCTCCAGCCAAAGTAAATTCGCCCAAAGCTTGGCCCCAGACCTCTCCTCTTCAAGGGCAGGTGGCATTTTCATCCTGCTCAGTTTGTTGAAGTCCGCAGGGTTCCTGGCTTGAGTCAGCTCGGCAGACTCCAGGAGTGGTGGGAGAAATGGGCTCCAGGTGCCAGTCTTTGTCAGATGCATTGATTTTATAAAACCTCTGTTGCTAGTTTTGGTCCTGGAGATCTGGGGAAATATGATCTACAGAGCCAGTGTTTCAACATTTATGGCATGTGAAGAGCTATTAGGAGGCTTTCAGTTACAGTCGCACTGATGTCTGAGGGCTTCTCTCTGGCCTCCTCCTTTCCCCCCATCATTTTGGTGTGTGGATTATTGGTGGTGTTTGCACTGTTACATTGCGCATCAACCGACAATAGCCAGAATGTTTCTGAATCCTTGTTTAATTTATTCACAGCACCGTGTGCAACCAGATGATGATGGCAAGTTAATGGGCTTCGCCTTAATGAAATAACTGTCTTCCAGGTTTGGAGGCTTATGCTAGTTGTATTTGTCAGCATTACCTAAGTGGATACAAGCAGAAAATGTAGCTTTACGCTGACATATTATCGGGTCCATTTGCAGAGAAAGACAGATGTTATGGCCTCCTGCCGCTGCTCTGTTCTTTGAGCCATTTCAAGTTTTATCCCCTTTCATTCTTGGCAATTAAATGCAACATCCCTTGGGGCTCACCTGTGTGTTTAGATGAAGTAGCTATTCAAGTTGCATATTCCAAGGAGTTGCATCTTAATTCCAACATGCCGTTATCAAGCAGGGTCAGTTATTAAGTGTACTGGCTCTCTCTCTCTCTGTTTCCCCCTTCCCCTTCCCTCCCTCCTTTCCTCTCTTTTAATCCATCATCATTTAGTATCCTATGACATAAAAACCAATGTCTCCCATAGAACAAGAAATTGACAGGGGGCTTGGCCTTAGCCATATATATATATATATGTGTGTGTGTGTGTATATATATATATATATATATATTTTTTTTTTGACTTTGTCCTTTTTCTCCCAAAATTCTTTTTCCCCCATTCACTTCAATTGCTACTGAGTCTTTAACCTCAGCTAACAACTGCGCCTTTCCCAGTCTGCCTTTCTGGTAACTTATTAATGCTTAGCCATGAAAAGAAAAGGGCAACAGCTCTATTAACACAACCAAATTGATTCATAATCAGACATGAACCAGGAACGAGTAAGAGTTTTACAAGCACTAAAGGTTAATAGAACCAATCTCCAGCCCGTTTTCCAAACCAATCTTCTGAGGTTTGCTGACCTCCACCTCCAGACCTACAGCCATTGCTTAAGAGCTTCTGGCAAGGGTGGCATGTAGGTGGAAGTTATTTATGAACATTAATAGCTTTTTCAACCACTGTACAATCGTCAGAGCACCCCTCCGTGTAGCCCTTGCTAGGTTCAGAACAAAGCAATTATATAGTTAATTTAGCATTTATCTGGAAGACTGGGTTCCAAATTAAAAAGCTTGTTTGGTTGAAGCTAGCACTTATTCCCTTCATGGGGATTTTTACACAGGCTCTGTTGCTGGTATGAAACCCCTCTCTTTACTGGAGTTGACTAGTTGAGTTAGATCACAGTCCAATTGATTTCAGAATGAACAGCCAGCTGGATAGAAGCCATACATTCCATTACTGGTTAATTGCTTTGGTATGAATGTGATTGGCTAATCCATCCTCCAAAACCAAGAAGACTCTAATATCGTTTGTATGTGGTAATTCACTGGTAGGGAGGAACCAAACAACGTCACACCCCTCAGGCACCCCCTTTGTGCTATTCTCTGATTCTCCGGAAGAACAATTTCGCCTTCCTCCCTCCATCCCTCCCACCCCCAATAGAGTTTCTCTTGCATTTTAGTTTTTGGAGATATTACTTCATTGATCTTTTTCTCAAGAAGGACACTGCTGTGGAATCAGAGAGGAACTCAAAGAAGTCTTTCCACCATTGAATTCAAGCCTTGCTTCCTAGCGAGAATCAGAGACAATATTGCCATATTCCCGTTGAAGGGGTTTTAAAGACTTTAATAATCCTTCGCCTGCTGAATGACTCCCTTGTTGAGGTTCTGTGATGCCTTGAGGTGTAATATTAATTTCCTTTTGACTCACTGGATAAAATGTGTCATAATAAGGACACCCCAATCAGCATAATTCCTGTGTTTGGGGCCAGGATGATCTGATTTATGTGCCCTTCCTTAATAAGAAACCCTGAACACTGGACATAAATAAATTGGTACTTGAAAATAGTCTGTCACCAGGAATTATTTCCCGCAATGCAATAAACCAGCCTTGTTATGAATTCGGTTGGCAGGATCCTAGCGTCACAAATCAAAATTGACCTTACCACTGTCAACTGTGCTCAGCACATTAATATAAGAAACCGGTCTCTCTTCAGGGCCATGGACTTAGATCCTCATCAATGGGGAATTTTTTCTGGAGCTGTGTCTAGGGAGAGCATGTGACATATTTACATGTTACTAGCTGTCTCTGTGACAAGAGCTCATTGGATAAGCTCTTTCTCTTCCTTTCACTTTAAGACTATGACCCAGTTATTACTTCCTTCTCTTCCATTAATTCTTTAAAATAGAATACCCAAATAATAGACAAAAGCACTCTACTAATTCCACTGCCAAAATTAATGCCCATTCCAATAGCAGATTCTGACAGAGAGCTTACTCTATGGTATGCTACCATAATCAAAACACCTACCAGGTGCTAATGAAACAGCTTTGGCACAGATTTGCTGTGAGTCATTTGTTTGTGTCTGTTCGCTTTGATGCACAAACAGTTAATGGGCTTCAGCTCACAAAACCTATTTAAAGTTGAATTGGCCATTTGATTATTCATTTTTATTAATATCATTATCTGCAGTTATGAAACCACTGCTTAAAAGGTATCCTCTTTTATTAATTCATGTATTATTAACCTTCCAGCATAGTATTGTAGCTGAACTGGTATTAGAAGACCCAAGTCGTTTGTTTAAGTAATGAGGACAAAATAAGAAGAATTGGGCTTATATTTCAGCAGGTGGAATTTAGTTCCATTATGGGTAAACAGGCTGTTCTTGGCAGACAAAGTTGATCTACTGCCCAGGTGGAAGATCCTGGGCTCATGCTATCTGAGAAGCCCTGAATGAGCCCGAAACCCCAACCAAAAATGGAACTCTACCTTTTCCTCCTGGGGTCTGAAGTGCCGTCATTAGGATTTCTTCCCTTTGATTCCAACTTTGCCATCCTCAGACAGAAGTGTTATAGGATCAGATTGCTAAGAGAGCTTGAGGAGTCTTGTGGACATGTATGATGAAAGCCTAATCAGAGAGAGATGCCCCTGGGCCCACTAGGGGACTAAAATAGGGGACAAGTAACCAAATGGTTGTTATGTGAGAAATACAGCTGTCATCGCTGTTCACTCAGAATTAAGGCCACCAAATTACAGGGTGAAACTTAATACCGGCCTAGAGGTGAATAATAAAACATGAGAAGGACATACATTCACAGACTGATTTACACTTCACTATTTTTCCCATTTTAAAGAATGCCTACAATAACTAAGGGGGAGAAAAAAAACAGATTCTAACCTCTTACCAACCAAGTAGCTCAGGAAAAGTACTGAGACAGAACGGGGTTAAAAAAACAGAAATGCAAACGAAAGGCGCAGGAGAATATATGTGGATTCCAGACAAATTTGTTATTTTTCCAGTACAGTCACAAGCTATCCTAGTACTGATCCCTAAGTCTGGTGTGCCTGTGCTTCACCCAGTCTGCCCTAAAATATTTGTCAAAAAAGCTAATAGTTTTGTTTTATCAACACCTCCCAAGTTTCCTTAAAGGGAATACGCAGTTCGGATTTCTTCCCTAAGACTGCTGCCCTACTCAGCAATCTGCAGCTCCTCTAGGCTGTGCTTCTCCTAATTAAAAATAAAAATTAAAAAAATAATAATAGTAATAATAAATTGAATACTTACTAAGTCCCAGGTCCTGTAATGACTGATTTTATCTATCTATCCTACCTATCTATCTATCTATCATCTATCTCTCTAAATTACTGGAAAAATATTAATATGTGAGGATTCCCTGGATCTCCTCCTACTCACAATAAGAATTCTTTTCTGGCTTCATTTTTGTGACTTGTGCAGGTTGAAGCAAAGTGAAGGACCAAAACCAGCCATGGCACGTTGAGTCACACTGGAAGATAGAGAGGGACAAGCAAGACAAGACGGGTATTTCGGGTGCCTGGGTGGCTCAGTGGGTTAAGCCTCTGCCTTCGGCTCAGGTCATGATCTCAGGGTCCTGGGATCGGGCTCTCTGCTCAGCAGGGAGCTTGCTTCCTCCTCTCTCCCTGCCAGCCTCTCTACCTACTTGTGATCTCTCTCTCTGTCAAATAAATAAATAAAATCTTAAAAAAAAAAAAAAAAAGACAAGAGGGGTCTTTGAGGACTTTGTGTGAGAGCAGGGGATCTAGGGGCAGCTGACTAGCCAGGGAAGGAGGACTGCAGAGTCTTCTCGTACGTGGTGTGCAGAAGTCCTCTTTGGCCTTGTTTCCCTACTACAACATATATTTTTTTAAGCTTCTTAGTTTCATTATTTTTGGATGTTGGAAAAATGTTATTTCTCTATGGTACTGTGTGTTCAGGCAAAGCATGAAACAGCCCAATGGTACATTATAAATGGTTTACATATTCATTAGCTCATTCATTCCTCTTAATCTTCACAATGTTGACCTTCATTTTCTTCTGTTTTACAGATGAGAAAACCGTGGCTTAGAAACATGGTGATGTGGGCAGGTTGGCAGCAAACTATGACTTTAATGTGTGTCAGGAGACATAAAGGGCTGGAATGCACCAATAGAACATATTAAGGAACTTTGTCAGCAATGGAAAGTGTCAGTGAGCATGAGATACTGTAGAATATTGTCTGCTAAGCCACACAGCGGGCCTAGTTTGTGCATCCACTTCTCCGTGAGCTAACACTTTTTGGAGTTACTGGAGTTTATTATTACATATGGATTTAGAAAGGAAATTCACTATTATCCTGGCATAAGGGAGGTTTTCTCTTTTTAATACTAGGAGATTATTAAAATTGCAATATGATTATCTGAATAAGACTCTGGTATCCTTTGCTGATCTGCATAATGTTCTTTAATGGACATCAACAATGGAGTTGATTTGGAGAAGAATCTAAAATTGTCTGTTACTCAAAATTTGAATTTCGTTTTCACAAACACAGTATGAGTGTTTAAAAAGAATAAATCCAGATACTGAGAACTCCACAAAAATTAGGACTCATAGATTTAAACAATTTTTTTCAGTGTTAAAGGTGGCCAAAGCAAGCATCTGTGTCTTCTCTATGGAGACACTTTTGGTTTTTACATTTATAGCATAGACCAATACATATTTTGTTTTATAGGCAGGGAGCTTGAAATACTCAGATGACACTGCTAGACCCAGCTGATCCCAGACAGCAGATGGGGCCATAAACATGTAGAGGAAGGCACTCCGAAGTGTAGGGTCCCTGGAGGCACATGGCCTGGGACAGTGGCCTTGCTTGCTCAGGACTATTGGCTTTCTCCTCTTAAACTCAGCAGGTTTGGACCCATAACTTCTAGGTTCAACTGTTCCCAGTCTCCCTAAAAGAGGAGAATCCCTCCTTCTCAGCTTCTGTTCTAAAAGTTCTAGGGAATACCCTTTCTGCCTTCGGTTAGGTCACATGTTTACTTCTTAGAATAATCAAAGTGGCCAGAGGGTGAAGTATGCTTTGGCCTCGTTTGACTCCTCTTACTCACCTGTGAAATGGTTGGGAAGAGAAGTACCACGTTTACCATGAAATATGAACAGATTCCCCAAATTCAGAGTGATGTTACTAGAAAGGGTGTCCAAATTGGAATCAAAATCATAACAGCTGACACCTATAGAACATTTATATATGTCACTCTATGTACTTATATATATTAACTAATAGAATCACTACAACTCTCTATAAGGTAGATATTACTTCCTCTATGTAATAGATTAGAAAACTGAGGCATGAGAGATTACATAATTTGCCTACGCCACATAGCTAATAAGGGGTGGAGCTAGGATCTGAACCCAGGTGGTCTGGCTCCTGCATCCATGGACCTAATCACTATATTCAACTGCTTGTTATAAATGGCCATCATACAAGCCAAGCCCACGGCCCACCTGTCTATGAATCCTTCCCTTTCTACCCTTACCCCAGTTGACTTATTCCTTCCTACTTCTTGAAAGTCATAGTCACTTCTCTCCAATTTAATTCTAGTTACTATTATTTTTTACTATTTATTCTCTAAATTCTCCCTTCTCTCCTAGCCTGAGCAAATGTATGAAAAGAGACAATGTTATATGGTTCTTTTTTGTCTGTGGAGAATCTGGTGCTTAAAAAAGGACCAATATACAGCTCAATGGAAATTTGAGATACTGGAAGTTTTAGGTCCCTGGGTGGCTCAGTCAGTAGAGCATCTGACTCTTGATTTCAGCTCAGGTCCTGATCTTGGAGTCCTGAGATGAGCTCTGCACCAAGCAGGGAATCTGCCTCTCTCTCTCTCTCCCTTTGCCTCTCCCAGGCTTGCACACACACATACTCACACATGTGTGCACTCTTTCCCTCTCATAAATAAATAAATAAATCTTAAAAAGAGAGATTAGGTTTAAACATATGGGAGACTGTCAATTTAAGAGTAAGTTTCATTGCATAAAACAGAAAAAATTTTGAATAATATTAGTTTAAACAGGATTTTTTTTTTTCTTTTTGCCTAAAGGAAGCTTGGAGGGAGTTAGTATGGGGCTGAAATGGGAGTTTTATGATGTCTTCAGGGACCCAGGCTCCTATCTTTGTGCTCTGTCACTCTCATACTTAGTGTCCATTCTTTTTTTTTTTTTAAGATTTTATTTATTTATTTGACAGAGAGAGTGAGCACAGGCAGAGAGAGTGGCAGGCAGAGGCAGAGGGAGAAGCAGGCTCCCTGCTGAGCAAGGAACCTGATGTGGGACTCGATCCCAGGATGCTGGGATCATGACCTGAGCCGAAGGCAGCTGCTTAACCAACTGAGCCACCCAGGCGTCCCGTCCCTTTAGTGTCCATTCTTAAAGGCCACTTCAGGGTCAGGTATTATATCTGCATTTCAGACAGCAGAGAATAAGAAAGGCACTCCTCAAGGGAAAACTTCTTTTAAGGAGAGTTCCTGAAGGTCTCAAATAATACTTTAGTTTACATCTCACTGGAGAGAACTCTTCATAAGGCTACTCCTAGCTGCAAGGGTGGATGGGAAATACAGTCTTTAATTTAGCCTATCAATGTATCCACTTAAAAATCGAGGTTCTCATAATATATTGGAAGGGGAGAATGGATGTTAGATAGGCAACTAGTGAGTTTTGCCACAAGAAGAATGAAAATAATCTATCAGTTTCTTCTCAGCTACCTTTTACTTTTTATGAGAAGATTTTCCATTCACGACCTATGCAAGAAATTAGAATGTGTTCTGTGGAGCTCCTGGGAGGTGTGTGGACACCTACAGTGCAGCCTGGTGTCCTTTCTATGGAAACAGGTACTAGGAAATATCCCCATGCGCCACTGCCAATCACTAACAGTGATGTTTTTGTTTGCTTAGATTGTTACAGATGAGGGTTCCCTTGCATTCAAATGAGCAAAAAGTCTTGCAAGTTACTTTAATAAATGTACTTTTACAGTTCTAGGAATGAACATGTAGAACTTGGCTTTCTTTCCTCTTTTCCAAAGAGGAAAACATTTGGGTGACTACTTAGATTTTTTTTGATGCTCTGATTTTCATTAGTATAAATAGCTTGTAAAGTTGCTTTTCTAATCAGAAATTCAATATTAAATAATAATTTCCAAAGGCCCCTCCCCAAGTTAACAACCTTGGATATTTCTAATGGAGAAATTGCACATAGGTTTGTATGCTGCTCTTATTGCCTTGTGTATTTATTAAGGTGATGATTAAGCTGCAGAAATAAGAAGCCCAACAATACTTTGACTTAAAAAGTGAGGCATTTAATTTCCTGCTCATGTAAAACTCTCTTTTTTTTCTTTCCCTTTTTTTCCCTTCTTCATTATGTTCAGTTAGCCAACATGTAGTACATCATAAGTTTTTGTTGTAGTGTTTAATGATTCATTACTTGCATCTAACACCCAGGGCTCATTCCAACACCTGCTCTCCTTACTACCCATCACTCAGTCATGTAAAATTTTGATGTGAGTGTTCTAAGTCAGCAGCAGCTTGGCTCCACACAGTCATTCAAGGATTCAGTCATTACTTGTCTAGCAATCACTTTTCCAGGCAACTTAAGGCAGAATAAACCAAAGCCCGGGGCTGGGGATTTCTTTCCAAACATTACTTTTCTCACATTCCACTGATAAGCAAAACCCATGGCTACACGAAGAGCTGGGACAGGTGTTGTAGCCTTGTGTCCAAGAAGAAAAAACCAGACTTGAGTGGATGGCTAGCAGTATTTATCTCACATTGATGGGCAGTAGTTAGTCTCCCTTCTTTTCTTTCTCTCTTCACATGATAATCCAGTCTCCCCACTACCAAAGAGATCTTTTGAAAAAGTAAATTAGATCATATGGTACTTCTGATCCAGTCTCTCCAATGGCTACCCCTAATACTTGAATAAATTCCAAACTTTCTGCTGCTATCTGCCGACAGGGCATCATCTCGCTTCTGGCTTGTCTTCACTCTTCACCCCACCCCATCCATTCTTGCATGGTTTGGGTTCTGCCACAATGGCTTCTTTCTATTTTTTTGAACCCACTCAGTGCTTTTCAGCGTTAAAGCTTATGGATTTGCTGTGTCATGGGTCTGGACCACGTGAGATGATCACATTGCTCTTCCTTTGTGTGATTTCACTTTCTCCTCAACTGTCACCTCTGCAAGAAGGCCTTCCCCAGCCACTTCCCACTTCCACCAATTACTGTCATCAGACTCTTTCATTATGGTGTTCTTTAATTCTCAGTATTTTCTGAATTGCATTTCAAAAAATCCATTTACTTGTTTGTCACATTTATTTGTTTGCTATGTGTTTACCACCACTTGGAATGAAAGTTTATTGTGGCCAGAGCCTCTGTCTGTCTGGCTCATAGCCCTTTTCAATGGGCCTGATATCTCAGTCATTCATATTTCTATTTGTTTCTTGTATGTTGTTGTCTTGTTCACTGTGTTTAGATTATAAGCTCCATAAAGACAGAGGTGATGTCTTCTAATTTAATTATATATTTAAATTTACAGTAGGGTGAGTTTATTAAATGAAAGATAAAAGGGGAAAATGTAGGTTTTTAAAGAGAAAATATCCCAAAGGGCTAACTTTGCAATAAGAAGATCAAATTTTACACCATTTTCTTTTCTAACCTCATGAAATTCTGGTGACAAACTTGTCCTTATGATGCTTAAGTAAAAGAGCTTTCAGGAAGAATTAAGGGGCACCTCGGTGGCTCAGTTGGTTAAGCATCTGCCTTTGGATCAGGTCATGATCTCAGGGTGCTGGGATGGAGCCCTGTGTAGGGCTCCCTGCTGAGTAGGGAGTCTGCTTCTCCCTCTCCCTCTGAGCTCTCTTGATCTCTGAAATAAATAAACAAAATCTTTTTTAAAAAAGGAAAGCATTAAGGTGATACTTTCTGTTAAATTCATACCTTTTCCTTGACTCTAAATGCTAAACATCCCAAAGTATGGAATCCACACAATAAAAAATAACTGAACTGTAGTCCACATAGATAGAGGTATATAATAAATATCTGCCTTCATAGAAATGATGACACCATTGTACACTTGTTGAATTGTAGGGATGCCCAGATTGTTATTTATCATTACTTATTACTATTATTTAGTCAATATAGATACATCATGTTGGTTTTCAATACTTTCAGTTTGGTTTTTAAAAATCTGTTCTGAAGTAAGTTTATATCTTTTGTCTAAGAGAGCTCACAGCAATGTGCAAGAGGTTTCTGCTTTTGCAAACTCTGGATTTAGCTCTCTATACCTCCTTTCCGTGCACCTGCTGAATAATATTGGATTGAATTGAAAGATGTCACATCTCCCCATCATAGTAGGTAGTACAGGGTCATAGCCTTTGACTGTCAGAATTTCTTAGTAGAATACTTGCTGATGCTGTTGCAAAGAGATGCCTAATAAGAATTTTTCAAATAATTCAGCAATAGTAACAGCTAATATTTATTGAATATATTAAGTAGTAAACTCTGAGAGATGAGTCAACCAAGGGTTAGAGACATTAAGTCACTTGCAAATGATCACACAGCTGGTGAGAGATGAAGCCGGGATTCAAACCCAACTCTGCCTTATCACAGATCTCATTCTTTTTGCCTTGTATTAATTAGTAGGCATTTACAAGGTTGGTGCTCAGATATCTTAGAAAATGTTATATTAGGTAATTGCTAAGGTGGTTTTCAGGGTTGACATTTATGAGTCTAACCAGTTGTAATATTCAAATTATGTACCAGGCATTCAGTCATACTGGATCCTGAACTAATCTGAATGAATCCTAGCATGAATACACTAAGAACTTCTCACCCTCAACAAACGTGTCAGGGCAGGCCAAGCTGTTGGGGCAGGGATGCCATCCAGAAGGTAGTCTAGAGTGACTTCAGAGGTCCTACAGAGGGATCTGTATAGTATGATGCTGTAAGCTGCTTCCTGTTTCTTCATGGCAGAAAGAGAGTCTCCTTCCTCAGCTGAATTCTGAATAAGAACCTCTGTTCCTATAACTTGTCTCCATAAGTATTATCATCCAAAATTTAGCCAGTGTTTTAACTTATTTTGCAATAGAACCATTATGTTTACCAAAGAACACCTATTACCTTTGCTCTGAATTAGTATTTTGGGAAGTGCCAAGTAATCTTCAAGTGTCTTCCCCTCCTATGCCTGACCAACCCTTCTCCCCCCAACACCCTCCCCTCGGCCCCGCCTCAGTTACGTACATGGAAATTCAGATTCACAGAGGCTTGGTGACTTTTCTAAGATTTCTCAGGCAGAAGCTGAGACTCCTGCATCTTCAGAATCTTTAGCATCTAGCCCAGTGCACTTTCCACCACATCCCCCTGCTTGCACACCACAGCTGCCCAGTGTCCATGGGAGCCGCACCCAATGAACCACATTTGTCAGATGATAAAACAAGACACTAACCGTGGGTATCAATGGCAGGCTGACATTTTTTGCGTACTCTGGCTTCTCTAAAGAGGTCGATCAGAAGGTTACTAATAATAGTCAAAACTTGGAAGATAATATCCATCAACATGGGACTAATTATATAAATTCTGGTGCGACCATATAGTGGCGTCCACTGTTTCATAACAATGATGACAACATTGTAGACTTGTTGAAGAGATGCCCAGAGCATATCAAAAAGGGATAAAGGCAGATTACAAAATAATATTCTCAGTATGATACCTTTTAAAGTCATATTGTATGTCTTTGTGAACACACGTCTCTGTGCCCCCCAAGATCTAAAATCTGTATCCTAAAATATTAATAGACAATTATTTGAATGGCAGCATTATATGTAACTTTTATTTTCCTCATATGCCTTGTATACTGCTGGAAATGTTTTACAAAGAATGTGTACTACCATTAAATTTAAGAGGGAAAACCTATGAAGCTATTTTCATTTTAGAGAAACAAAACATTAGCTGCTCATCATTCCCTCTTTACCAATTCCAAACCCACATACTGTCCCCAGTCCTCCACAGCACTGGCTAATGCTGGCTCCAGGCACAATCCTAGGAGCCCTCTAGAAACAGTTCTTCCTGCCCGCTCTCTCACCAACCTCCCTTTCCCTGGGTCCTTGATAATTTTGGTTTCTTTCTTGTCTACACAATGCCTGCCTCTTCACCTTTCACCGTATTATCTCCATCCACCAAAAATGTATCCACCTTTCAAGGCCCATTCCAAGATTTATGGAAAAACAGATTCTTGGTGCCTTTGAAATCATCCTATCCATTGTATTTTTGTGTTGCTTGTACAAGTTTCCACATCACAGGACTGGACACAGGGCTCTGGGCTCATCGCGCCCTGCATAAAGGCATGTGATGAAGGGAGGGAGTGGAGAATGAAATCCAGGCTGCAATCTGATGGCCGACCTGAAGCCCCCGAGCTCCATCACTGGGTCAGATCCCTCTGTTGTTCTGAAAGCAGCGATAGCCGAACCTCTTGACACCCATGGTTATACATTGTCAGTACTCTTCTCTTCATTACCCAGCGAGGAGAGGGTTTGGGTCTGCTTTCCTCACCATCAGATCCCCAGCGCCTACTACAGTGTCTGGCACCCAGAAGGTACTCGATAAATATTCCCTCGGTGAATTAACAAATGTATGCAAGGTCAAATGACTTGTCCAAAACCCAGGGGTGCTTTGTAATATAGCAACATGGGTAGCTGCCACCAGGGCAAAGAGCGGTAAGCAATGACATGTAGAAATACCACAAGAGTTTCCAGCCTTTGGCAAGTCTTCCCCAGGGGCTTTCTTGAGTGCAGTCTCCTTGTGCAGGGGGAGTGGAGCTCACGGTTTGGGGGCTGCTGCTGGGTGTGTTTGCAAGGCGTGGGCTGCCATCAGACACTCCATCCCATTGGCTCCAGTCGCATCATAGGACATCACAGGTACACGTGTGACCCATTCATTTTCACTTCCCACCTCTAAGTTTTTGATGGAAGCAGATTCAAGGAGGGGAAAAAAAACAGATCACTTCGAGGGAGATGAGTCATTTTGTTTTTGTTTCTGTGCATTAAAGAATTGATTCATGAGGTTTTAATGTATTACTCGATATTGCAGAAATTTTCTCTCTCTACTGTGAGGGTTCTGATTAGATCAGCTGAGACGAACAAGGCTGCATTCATACCACTTTAATCATTCTTGGGATGAGCATTTTATTTTCTGATTTTTACTGTCATCCTTGTGAGTCAGTAATAGAAGAAACACGTTGGCACCAAGAGCTCAGGTCTTGTATCTTCTGTGCCTGAGCAAATATGGAAAAAAAATCTATAAAATTGCTCTCAGAGGTTACTGAGAAATTAATCTAGCTGCCTCCTGCTTGAGACTGAGGAAAGGGGTGTTTTAGCAATTATTGAGTGGGATACTTTGTAACAGGGAGATTTGGGGAGCCAAGACCAGTACTTTTTTTTTTTTTTTTTTGCTTTCTCATTAGCACTACTGAGACACAAAACGGGTGGGAAACGGGGTAAAAGGGAAAGAGGTAAGTATCACTTACTGAACACAAGGCAGATTCCAGGTAGCAAATATTAAGGATTTGTTGTCATATAATCTGCCAACAGAGGGATGAGGTTGATGTGGTTATTTTCACTGAGGAT
>ML101445.1:27826-48335 GCA_003697995.1 Taxidea taxus jeffersonii
GATTTGCCCAAGATTACTTGGTTGGTAAGCAGCAGGGTCCAAGTTCTCCTCCTCCTCTTGACTCTCACAGGGGAGCAGTCACAGGGGCATAGAAGGCAGGCTGGGGTGGGCATGTGCCCTCCCCTGCCCCCCTCACCTGCCACCCCCAGCTCCTCTTTCCTGTATTGACCTCGCTAGCAGCACCGGCTCCCAGCTCTGGGACCTTGAAAATAAGGTCGAGTTCCTTGTAAAGTAAGAAAATGATTGTGGGCTAAAAGAAAACTTCGGGCAAGACAGAATGAGACGAGGACAGAGTCGGCAGCCCTTTTTGTCCTTTCACGGGAAAAGAAAAAATGCACCAGTTAGTGCCAACTGCAAGCAGGTCAGCTCAACGAAAATATCAAGAAAGTCACCAGATCGTGGTGATTTATTTAAGGCATAACAACTGGTTGGTTATGTTTTTCCCTTTCATCTGTTGGTTGTGCTATTATATTAAATAGAATTTTCTTGCTCTCATTTATGGACTCAACCGATGTCCATTAGGCACTGACAGGGGCAGATTTTGCTGGGTGCTCAGATATTACAGATGTGATGTTTTTCCCCTTGGAACTTGGTTCTCTTACTTGCTTTTCTTTGGCAGGTTGTGACTTGTAGAGTCCAGTTTTAAAGTACTTTCTGGAGAAGTAGACATTGAAAAAAACACCATGCCGTTTATCACTGCAATTTTTAAGACCTGATTAAAGAAATCAGAAGTAAATGACATCAGTTCAAGTACATCTTCCTTCCTTTCCCCCACTCTTCCTCCCCTCCTCTTTTCTTCCCTTCTTACTTTCCTTTATCTTTTGAAAAAATTCATTCTGGCCACCAGAAGAGCAGTGGTAGCCAAAGAAATGAGTTTTTCAGCTTTGATCAACTTACCCAAGTTACGCAATGGAGATATTTAGAAAGAAACTCTACGTTTAGCACCAATATAAAAATTGCAATTGCTGCATTAAAATTGCTTTTAGAGTTACATAGTAGGGTGAGGGAGGCTTGTAAAATTATCCAGATTTGAAAATCTAAATCTTCTCTGGATTATAAAGTTAATTTAAACAATATCATAGCATCCAACAGCAGGAAACCAGGGAAAGTTGGGTTCTTTGTGGCAAGGCACAGGGTAGTTAGAAAAAGCCCCTCATATCTCCCAGAGCGATCTGTCGCTTCATCTTTCTGTCTCCTGTATTATCTTCTGGCCCCTGACTGGCTTCTCTCTCTTGTTCCTCTTGCTCATAGTCCTATGCGGTTTACCTTGGACTGTTTCTGTGCCACAAACCTCATGGTCCTGGCACCCATCCTGGACCAGTTGTAGAGAGATGGCCTTGAAATTGGAAGTAATCGCATTATTGTTCCCCTCTTGAATTTCTGGAAACAGAGTCTCATCTGAATCCCACCAAAATTATCTGTCTCTCACCTCCAACACCTTGTTTTTATTAGACATTTGTGAGTAATGGCAAGACAGCCAGTTCAATGAGACCTCCCTTTGTGGGTTTTAATGTAAAAGACTCCACATTTAGTCTGTAAACAATCAAACGAAAAGGATGATTGGATTCTGTTCTACTAGTTTTCCTTCTGAGTGAAGAACAGAAAGGTGAAATATATAGACAGCAGCCAGCCACTTAATATAGTACTTAGTGACTGTTTTCCTCCCAATTCAAGACATTCCTCAATAAAGTGGTTTCAAATATAAATATAAAAAATAAATATCAGGGACGCCTGGTAGCTCAGTTGGTTAAGCGGCTGCCTTCGGCTCAGGTCATGATCCCAGCGTCCTGGGATCGAGTCCCACATGGGGCTCCTTGCTCAGCAGGGAGCTTGCTTCTCCCTCTGCCTCTGCCTCTGCCTGCCTCTCTGTCTGCCTGTGCTTGCTCTCTCTCTCTCTCTAACAAATAAATAAAAATTTAAAAAAAAATTAAAAAATAAATAAATAAATATCAACCACTTTATATAATTAGCGTACTTTTTACCTTTGCAAACTCTTAACACAGTCTCTCCTGTGCTTAGAGAAGTATATATAAATAACTGTTTCTGATTCCTATTCAAATCAAAGAATAGGCCAGTAGTTCTATCTATGACCATTCTTTAATCAATTGAAGTGCTTGGAATTCAGAACATTGTTAGTGAGAGATGGAAGTTCTACATGGAAAAGGATTAATAATGATCTAGCCTGGGGGCAGTGATTGGCGTGGATCTTCTCTAACTCTGACATTCTGTGCCTCTGCTTGGTGACTCTTGCCCGTGGTATAATGAGCTCTCAGTAGAGAATTCCTTTCTTGCATATTTCCAAATGAAGACAGTTTGGTCAGATACCCAGGAGAGAACAACCAGTGGGTCAGCCAAACCTGGGGGACAATAGTTGTTCATAGAGCCAGTTTGGATAAGCAGCACATGGAAATGTTGTAATGGGCTGGAGGGACAGTTCTGGGGGAGCAGCATTTACTCTTTCACAGTCACTTTCCTGTTTCCTTTTTACAATATGTTTTTAAGGATTTAAATATTTCATTCCCCCTCTCAAAGCTCGTAGGTAATTTATATTTTCAAATTATGTGAGCCTTAAGGACTACTCTGGCCCTTGAAGGTGTCCTAGAGCATAACTGGGGAAGGTCAACCACTAAACCAGTAAGTGAGTACTTAGCACACATCAGGTCACAGAATTCTCTTATAGGCTTGCCAAGTTTATTTTGGAAAGGCAAAGACCCAAGCAGAGAGGACAGTGAAAAACTAACCATGCTTGTGAAACATTTCGTGTCTTTTCCAGATATTCCTGCCTCATTAAACTCCGTTATTGCAGGAAGCTGTGGAAATTTTTGCTGCCTCAAGCTGCGGTTATTTTCAATAAATTGAATTAGTGCTGTTTTCATACTTAACCTTGGAAAACTACAGACAGGTCAATTCTTTATAAGTTCACTATTTTGGTTTTATAATCTAATCCTACCAGAATTCCAAGCAACTGTTTATTTCAATTTGGATCTTTCTTGGATTCATTCCTCTCTCAAGGAAAGCAAATTGATTAAATGTATGTATTTATTGAGAAATATTACATAGCATTTGCTATGTGCTAGAAACTATTAAAAGTACTTTATAAATATTAACTCATTTAATTCATAATAACCCATTGAGGTGAGAACTGTTATAACTATGCTGTATGTGAGACAACTAAGGGCACAGAGACGTTAAGTAATTTGTTCAGGGCTGCACAGATGGCAAATAAGACAACATTATTGGTGATCTCTCTCTTTTTCCCTTTCTCTTTTCCTCCCATCCTACCTCAACTTTCCCTGCAGTATCATTTCCGGATATTAAATGTATCCATTTCCATCCCCCCCCCCCCCCAGTTACAGTGTTGTCTTTGTCCCATTCCATTCAGTTTTCAGTCTCATTCCTGATATCATTGGAGGATCACTTGGTCACTAAGCAAGTACTAGCAGAGAAAAGCTCTTGTGTAAGTCCAGTGGCTTTTCTGAATGGTGTAAGTTTTTAGAGGTAATACTGGATTTTTGTTTTGGTGATTGCTCATATGCCTAATGTGATGGGTAGAATGAGTGAATTCCCCTTTGAGGGACATCCCAAAGTCTGGGCTGTTTGGGTATATCCTCAGTGGTATAGACGCAGAGACTTTCTAGGACGCTGGAGTAATTCACTACTTCTCCAAGGTAGAAATGCCCTCTTCCAGCTCTCCCAAGTAATCTGCGGTCTGGCTATTTCAGTTTCTGGAAATAGTCTGAATTCAGGGAGTCTTTGAATATGGATAAAACTGGCAGTTCTTTTACCCGTCCCATGTATCTTACTGTGAGACCAATTTTTTAAAAACTACCTTTTGTCACTGACTGTTTGTTTGCTTTTTATTAGCATTTGAAGCTTCTATAAAGCATTTGCTTTGTGTGGAAAAGTGCACTAAATATTATGGAGTGGAAGTCGGGAGGATAAAGGTATTGATTATAAAAATTAAGCAATTGCTGAAAAAAAAAATCACAGTAGACTAGGATGGAAATAAATGTGTTAAAACACTATAATAGTCTGCCAGGGCTGTCAAAACAAAATAGCACAGATGAGTGGCATAAAAAACAAATTGATTTTCTCATAGTTCTGGAGACTGGAAGTCCAAGATTAAATTGTCGGCAGAGTTGGGTTTTTTGGTGGCCTCTCTCCTTGGCTTACAGATGGCCCCCTCCTCACCATGTCCTCATGTGATCTTTACTGTGTGTATGTACATGCCTGGTGTCTCTCTTTGTGTGTTCAAATTTCCTCTTCTCATAAGGAAACAAGTCAGATTGGATTAGGGCTCATCTTAAGTGGCCTCATTTTTACTGAATCTCCCCTGTAAAGCCCGTATCTCCAATGACAGCTGCACCCTGAGGTTAGAGCTTAGGGGTTAGGGCTTCCACACATGAATTTTGTGGGAGCACAGTTCAACCTATAATAAATATCTAGGAATGCTGGTTGAAATGCAGTTTTTAAAATATATATCCAAGCTTAGAAGAAAGATGTAGAAATTCCTGTAAGCCAGAGATAAGAGGGAGCTAAAAGCTAGCAAAATTGTATTGCATTTAAGCCATGGCCAAATGGGGTGCAGGTGTAGGGGGAGGGACAAAACTCAGGTCTGAATGTCTTCCCAGGGATGACAAGACATCTGACCCAAAGTGATCCCACAGAAGGTGGGAAATGAGTACTGAGACTCCCAAGAAAAGATGGAAACTTGAAACATTTCTACCAGAAGAAAAGGGATGAACGGGCTCACTACTTAGCTTGGGAAAAAAATGCAAAATGTGTGTTTCTTTTCTGGTTTTGAGTAGGTTAAAAACATGTTTCTATGGGCCTTTAATGAGACTGGAGCCCAACTCTATCCTACCTAAGTAGTACTTCAAACCCTACCCTGAAAAATTAACTTAAAAACTTGTTCCCATGTGAATGATACCCATGGGGTGAATGGAGGAAGAAAATCCCAAACTATTTGAGAGCAACACTTCTGTAGGCAGCCACAGGTAGAGATAGAGTCAAGAGACCAAACCAGGCCCCGACTAGCGCCTCCTGAAAGCTCAGGGGTTAACTACCCCGTGGGTGGAAAATTGAGCAGTGCTTGAGAAAGGGTCTGAGCTATGGATCCTGGGACTCGCACTGTGACTGCCTGCAGGTACCCTGCCGAAACCTTTAAGCTTGCGGACGTGACTGCTGGCAGGAGCTTATTTGGGGTGGGGAAACAGGGCTGGTCAGTGCCTCAGCACCGGCTGTGCTGTCCTTGCACGGATTATAAAATTGCACCATTATAGAGCTACACTGTGGTTGCTTGCTTTGCATACTATGCCTTGGGTTGCTGTAAAGGACATCTCGGTTAATGGATAACTAAAGACACAAACCGCACGTGTTAGATGACCTGCTAGGGGAGATTAAGGAATAGATAATGGGGAAGCTTAAAGAGTTTTGTGTATACACTGCAGATACCTCAGTGAGTTAAATAAGAATAGATACTTCCTCATTGTTTACTTCCTAAGAATAGATACTTCCTCATTGATTGTTCCTGACCTCTATATAATGTCTCACCGCCGTGAATAGAGTTGGCACTGCTTGGACAATATCCACCTTGTCCCTCCTGTCCCCATCTCTTTGCGCCTCGTCTTTGGTTCACCATCCTCTTACCCTCTCGACCCTGGTCGTGTTGTCGCACCGGCCACCACACACTTCAATAATCCAGACTCCTGTAGGGATGTGAGTCAAGATTGCCTTAGGAAAAACAATGCTTGCTTCAAATGACCTCTCAATAAAAGTTTCAGAACACATCTGGGATTATCTACCATGAACATGGGCAGCAGATAATTAATTTGTAAGGCTGGCTGGAGGATTAGCAACCAGAAAACTCAAAATTAATAGACAAATCATCTGAAAGAGATATTCATGTAAGTAGAGCTAAACTATTAAAAATATTAAAATAACCATCAGAAAGGATGGATGCCTACCATTTACATGACATGGATGGAACTGGAGGGTATCATGCTAAATGAAATAAGTCAGAGAAAGACAATTATCATATGGTTTAACACATATGTGGAATATAAGAAAGCCCAGAGGATCATAGGGGAAGGGAAGGAAAGCTGAATGGAAAGAAATCAGAGACGGAGAAAATCCATGAGAGATTCTTGACCTTGGGAAATAACTGAGGGTTGCTGGAGGGGAGGTTGATGGGGAGGTGGTGTAATTTGGTGATGGGCATTAAGGAGTGCACCTGATGTGATTAATACTGGATGTTATATGCAACTGATGAATCACTGAACACTATATCTGAAACTAATGATGTACTGTATGTTAGCTAATTAAATTTAAATTAAAAAAGATTAAGATTAAAATCAGATTTAGAAGCCAAAAAGAAAAAAAAGAGTAAAATGTTACTTATCAGAATAAGAAAAATATGAACAATAAAACTCCTACATGTAGACAATTCTTCATTGAATTTAAAACCTAATATACTGGGTAAATAGTGGATTAACAGCTAAAGAAATTTAACGAACTAGAAAACAGAGCTGAGAAAATTTACAAGACTGCAATAGTGAGGGAAAGAAATGGACACCTGAATGATAGGGTAAGATTCACAGAGGATAGAATGAGAAAATCCGAAATAAAGGGAATAGGATTTCTGAAAGAAATAGAATGGGGAATACACAATATTCAAAGAAATCATGGCTGAGAATTTTCCAGATTTGATTAGCAACATGAGTGCTCGCTTCGGCAGCACATATACTAAAATTGATTAGCAACATGAATCCTCATATTGAACAACCCCATGGGTTCTGAGCAGAAAAACAAAAAGCAAATCTACATGTAAACATATTATAGTGTATTCTCAAAACAACAAAGAGAAAAGTCTTAATTGCCATAAGAGAAAAGATCAATACGTTACAAAGAATAGAATCAATTAACAGAATTCTCAATAAAATAATTAGTGATCAGAAAAGAGTGAAAAAATACTTTCAAAATACAAATACCAATAACAGTCATTCTAGAATTCTCTATTCAGATTTATTATTTAAGTGAGAACAAAATAAAGCCATTTTCAGAAGAACAAAAACTGAGAGAACTAATCACTCAAAGACCCTCATCGAATGAATTACACTAAAAATGATATTTTAAGAAGCAACAGGATGCAGGAAGTAATGTGGAACAAAGAAATTAATAAATACATATAAATCTAAATGAACTTTAGATGCAAAATTTAATAACAGTGATAATTTGGGCAGATGGCTAAAAGCAAGATAGAACAAAGATTGTTAATAACTGAAGGGATAATCAGTTTTCTAATATGTTTTTCAAGTGAAGAATAGGAACATTAATGTTAAACTGTTGAATTAAGCATGCTTGTTAAAATTTTGAGGGATAAAGACTAAAATATAAATAGAATAAATAATTTTCAAACCAGTAGAAGGATGAGAGGGAAATAAACTTAATACAAAAGAAAGTGGAAAATAATTAGGAGAAAAAGTATGGCAAATAGAAGGCACAAATAAGATGGTAAGAATGAATCCAAATTCATTGCTGCAATGAATACAAGCAAATTAAAAGACAAATAAGAAACAACTGAAATTAAAAAATGGGTCAAAAAACCTTAAATACCTCACTAAAGAAGATCTATAGATGGCAAGGAAGCATATTAAAAGATGTTCCACATTATAAGGAATTGTGAATTAAAACAACAGTGAGATGCCACTGCACACCCCTTAGAATGGCGAAAATCCTGAACCAACACCTGACAACACCAGCTGCTGGTGAGGATGAGGAACAGCAGGAAGTCTCATTCCTTAGTGGTGGAACTCCAACTTGGTACGGCCATTTTGGAAGACATTTTGGCAGTTTCTTACAAAACTGAACATACTCTTACCACACAATTCAGCTCTTTGGTATTCACCCAAAGGAATTGAGAGCTACGTCCCCACAAAAACCTATACACAGGTGTTTATAGCAGCCTTCTTCATAATTGCCCAAACTTGGAAGCAACAATGATGTCCTTCAGGAGAATGGATAAATAAACTGTGATTCATCCAGACAATGGAATATTATTTGGCACGAGAAAGAAATTAGCTGTCAAGCCATAAAAAGACATGGCAAAATCTTAGATGCATATTACTAAGTTAAAGAAGCCAATATGAAAAGGCTCCATAAGATACCATAAGATTCCAGCTATATGACCTTCTGGAAAAGGCAAAGCTTTGGAGAAGTAAAATGATCAGAGGTTCCCAGGCGTTAGCGGGAGAGGAAAGGATTGATGGGTAGATTATGTTTAGGTCAGTGGAACCTTCCTGTATAGTTCTGTGATGGTGGACACATGCTGTTATATATTTATCTAAACCTATAGGTGTACACACCAATAACAAATTTTCCACTCTGGATGTTGATGATATGGGAGTCTCTGGATGTGTGAGGATAGGGAATATATGGGAAATCTCTCTGCCTTCAATTCAAACCTAAAGCTTCTTTAAAATATGAAGTTTATTTTAAAATAGACTTTTTTTTTTTTTTAAAGGCCATTAGGAGGCAGTTTCAGAGAGTCTTGTTTTTATTATCTTCACGGGAGACACACCTGAGACCTAAGGACACAGGAAAGTTGAAAGTAAAAGGATGGAAAAAATACACGAAGTGAATATTAACGAAAGAAAGTTGAGGCAGCTTTGTTGATGTCACAAATCTGACTGTAAGGCAAACAGCACTACTACAAGAGAAAGGTAGTTACTACACAATGATTAAAATAACAATGCATCAAGAAAAAGCTTGAATAGCCTTAAGGATGACATACACCTAACAAAATAGCCTTGTGTTGAGGAAAAAAAATAACAGGCAGTGAAAGTCGGTATCAAAACTTGCATAATAAAGCTAAATTTGTCATAAGAATGAAATTCAGAATCTTTTATGCATACATTAGGAAAGAAAAAAACGGGAATGAATAAGCTAACCACCTAACTTAAGAAGTTAGACAAATAAAGGGAAATTAAACCCAAACAAAGGAGGGGAAAATGATAATGGCAGAAATTGACTAAATACACATCAGAAAATATAGAGAGACAACAAAATAAGAATTTATTTCTTCTAATAAAATAGACTGTCCTCTAGAAAATTAATAAAAACAAATATAAAAGCAAATAATGCTAGAAATGAGAAAGCATAACTAATGATGCGGTAGAATTTTAAAAGAAGTTCATAAATTACTTTATGCCAATACATTTGAAAAACTTCCCTTTTAGAAAAATATAGCTTAGGGGCGCCTGGGTGGCTCAGTTGGTTAAGCGACTGCCTTCGGCTCAGGTCATGATCCTGGAGTCCCAGGATCGAGTCCCACATCAGGCTCCCAGCTCCATGGGGAGTCTGCTTCTCCCTCTGACCTTCTCCCCTCTCATGCTCTCTCTCTCTCTCTCTCTCTCTCTCAAATAAATAAATAAAAAAATCTTTAAAAAAAAAAAAGAAAAATATAGCTTAACTAAAAATAACTCATTAGAAGTAGAAAATCTGAAAGGTTTTTTAATGATTAAGCATTAAAAAAAAGAAAGAAAAAACCCTTGGGGAAAAAAAAATCTATCCTAATTGACAGACAAAACATTTGGACCAGACTATGTTCTAATCATCATCTTTCAAACCAGCAAAGAACATATAACCTCTACTTAATATCAACTGTTCTGAAGAAAAGAAAGAAAAGTTAAAATAACAAATAAAAGCAAGATAGGGCTTATGTCAAGAATGCAAGGATATGGGGTGCCTGGGTGGCTCAGTCGGTTAAGTGTCTGCTTTCGGCTCAGGTCGTGATCCCACGGTCCTGTGATCAAGTCCTCCTGGAATCCAGTCTGCATAGGCCTCCCAGCTCTGTGGGAGGCCTGCTTCTCCCTCTCTGTCTGCCTGCTGCTCTGCCTACTTGTGCTCTTTCTCTATCTCTCTGTCAAATAAAGAAAATCTTAAAAAAAAAAAAAAAGAAAAAGAATGCAAGGATATTTTAAACTTAGAAAATCTATAAATGTTATTTACCGCATTAACAGATTTGAAAAGGAAAAAAAAAAAGATCAGTTCACATATACAAAGAAAGTATTTGATAAAATTAAACACCCATTCATAATTTTTAAAAATATATACTTTTTAGAAAACTAAAAATAAAAAAGGCATTCCTTAACCTGATAGTGTATCTACCAAATATCCAAAGTTAGCATTCTATTTAGCAATATAGAGACTCTCTTTAAGTGTACAAACAAGGCAAAAATGCCCTCTGTCATTACTGCTATCCAGCACTGTATTGGAGGCCCAGCTAGTATATTAAGAAATAATAAATAAAACCACACCTATTGGAAAAAAGGAAAAGTTGCTATTTTTTGTAGCAAACCAAGCTATAACATACCTGAAAATAAGTCTAACTAAAGAAGCATAGAAACTTCCTGAACAAATTATAAATCCTTAAGGACAAAAAAGAAGACTTGAAGAGTTCAATACAATAAAGATGCCAATTGTCCCAAAATTGTTCTACCAATCAATGCAATCCCAATCAAAATTTCAACAAGTTTGGTTAACAAGTACATTTGTAATATATTCAAAAATTCATAGGAAAGAATGAAACTCTAGGATCAGCCAACTCAATTTTGACTGAAAAATGATGGTTGGAAGGGTGAGACCTACCCTATCCAGACTTGCAAAGACAGTGGTTGATAAATTTCCCAAGACTAGAGCTTAGTAAAAGGCAGAGCTAGGATCAAATCCTTTTCATACTGCTGCCAAGTGCACATTCTCACCTGTCATGTCCTTCAGTAACATGTAAGCCATAATTTACAGTTATTTCTAGGAGTGATAAAATGGATAATGTGCGCATAAAACAACAGTCCGGGGTAAGGAAGTTATTTATAAGGAAGAACAGGGCTAATTAATTTGGCTGTGGATCACACTGAATCTACATTACATGTACTTATTTGGAAGTGTAGAATTCTGAGTCTTTGCACAATAATATATACTTTCTCTTAACTATAAAGATCCAGAATAAGATTAAAAATACCATAAGCATGTTAAAAAGATTAAATATATAAGTAACACTTTTTTTAAAAAAAGATTTTATTTATTTATTTATTTGACAGAGATCACAAGTGGGCAGAGAGGCAGGCGGGATGGTGGGGGTGGGAGGGAAGCAGGCTCCCCCCTGAGCAGAGAGCCGGGTGCGGGACTCAATCCCAAGACCCTGAGATCATGACCCGAGCCGAAGGCAGAGGCTTAACCCACTGAACCACCCAGACGCTCCTATATAAGTAACTCTTAAAGCAAGGTTGACAACTTTTTATATGCATTGTAAATATATAATATGTATATTTGGAAGAATCTCGGTTGTTTATTCTTTTATAAGTGATACTGAGAATTATAGTTGATATGCAAAGAAAGCATGTCATTACAGCAAACTTGTTTCATTAGTGTTTTATTAATGAGTAAGTAGGACATGATATCTGAGATGACTTGAATCTGAATTTTTGTTAAAATCAGCTGAAATTAGAATGTGCATATATTTAAGTTTTCCATTCATCTGGTTTCTGCCAACTAGTTGTTGTTTTTTTTAAGATCTGCTAAACACCCAACACTGTAATACTCTGTAGACTCTTAAAAGAAATATAATTCATGGACTCTACCTACCCTTAAATATCTTATATTTTAATTAGAGAGATAGAGTGTAGAACACAATTAAAGAGGAATTAAGAACTGAGCAATGTGAATCTGGCAATAAATTTTATGACAGAGATGCACAAACATAAATATTAGTAAGGGAGAGTTTAATACATTCCGTTTTTAGTATTTGGAGTTCTGATACTAAACATATTTTTCTATTTTTATGTTACTGAAACCCTCTGGGGCTTCAGAACAGATACTGTTACTGAAAAGGTCTTTTGCTCACCTTGGGAGAGCAGAAGAGAACCTTGGTGGTAGGATTCAACTGAAAGAACCAGGCAGAGCAGAGGAAAACGTCCCAGCCTGTGAGCATAAGGGGGAGCAGGATTTGATTATCTGTAGCCTCACATAATGGGGTTAACCCACCCCCTGACCAGAGAAGCTGTGTGAGTTAGTATAGTGAAAACAACCAGTAACAGGCTACAATGTACAGGTGATGTGACAAAATTGAGGGGTTGGCGGGGAGTTGGGGGGGGGGGACTAGAAATGCAGAAATAATGTCACTTTGTATCTGTGTTGCGTGGCCTGGCCTCTCGCCTGTAATTATCCGGCTGTGAAAAGATAAATTCTCTCCCAAGCACTGGAGGTGCCCTTTGCCACAGAGGAGCAGGAGGCATTGTGTGGCTAAGCCCGGCGGGTCTGGCGGGAGCCCAGCCTGCTTGCAGGCTAGCCAGGGAAGGAGTGTGGTAGGTAGGCATGGACTGTTAAGCTCCTTTGCATCTTTTCTTGCTACCCTTTACCTTCCTAATAGCAAATGTGATTATCATAATCTTATTTCATGAGGCATCTGAGGTTGACTGTTTTGGAAGATGAGGAACACTGACTTTGTGCCAATAGATCTCTGGGTTGTTGCGTAGCTTTGGCTAGAATTTCCCTACTAGCCATATGACTCTGAGACATGTGTTCTTCTGGGCCGAGGAAAAGAGACAAACAGATATAATGGATTCATTGCAAACACCTAGTGACACCTATATGGGTTTTTTTTTCTTTTGTTATATTCGCTAATTGATATACACCCAGAAGTTCCTTTCTGTTCTATGGATATGAATTAGATGTAAAAAGAAGTCCATTCGCACACTCGCAGATGCAGTACTTGATACATATTACAACTGTGATCTTTATTTTTATTTGTAATTTTCACCCCCACATACTTTTTGAAAAGATTTGAGCAACAACGCATTTGACACCAAATAATTAAAATCAAAAAGAAAAGGAGATTAGTAATTCGAGGAAAGAGTAGAAAGGAAGTACCACCTATCTCTAGCCCGGAATTATTTAGCTATCAAAGGAACTGCTAAGGAAGCATAGAGATGTAATTTTCTGACAATAATCATAATCAAAGTCATAATATTTAATTCTGTGGTATTTAAGCACTGTGCTGAGTTCCTTACATGTGTTACATCATTTAGTTCTGCTGGTGGCCCACTGAGTGAGGTTGGCTTGTATTTTCTCCATATCACAGCTGGGGACACTGAGGCACAATGAGATTAAGTCATTTAGCTTGTCACATAGCTAACAAGTAGTGGAACTGGGCAATATAATTCTAGAATACATGTCACTCTGTCCAGTATGACCATTGATATGGCATGACTTAGGGGATAATAGGATAATACTATTCAAAAAACTAAGGATTTTGGGGTGTTCGGATGGTGCAGTTGGTTAAGCATCTGCCTTCAGCTCAGGTCACGATCCCAGGGCCCTGGGACCGAGCTCTGTGTCGGGCTCCCTGCTCAGTGTGGAGCCCGCTTCTCTCTCTCCCACTCCCCCTGCTTGTGCTCTTTCTCTCTCAAACAAGTAAACAAATAAATAAAATCTTCAAGCAAACAAACAAACAATTAAGGATTTTGTCCTGGCTATCTGGTGTTCAGTCTCAGAATTTTAAAAATTGCTTCATGGTTAACATAGAATAAAATGTTATTTACCATTTTCCCAAAAACTCGAACTGTGTCTTGGCATCATGGAAATCTGACTTTCCATGTATGTTGCTCTCTATTGAAAAGAAAATATGTCCTAGAAAACCTTTTAAATCCTCCCCTGGCTCTTTGATTCCATTGTTCCAGGAAATTATTCTAAGTAATGTATATATTGTATAGTATATTGGCCTTAATTTTTTTCATGAAATCCTTTTATGAATCATGAAGTTTGAGGGTAGGGAGTTTTCTATGATTTGGGGAAGACTTGTGGCTGCACGATCTTCAGAAGAACTGGGAAGGGAAGGAGTCTTGCTGCTGGCTGCATTTTCCTATGTCCTTCTCCCTGGAAACCCCATCAGAGGTCATTTTCCCTGAAAATGACTAACCCTCAACCCCTATTCTGCCCAACTTCCAACTTTTAATGTTTCTAATCTACATAGAGGTAGAAAAGTAAACTAATAAGGACATAAAGTAAGACTCATTGCCCAACAATCGAGGGTTGTGGCCTCAGTCACTCCTCCAAGATGGCAGAACCTTGAACTCTATAGCCGGAACCTCAGCCTTGGCCCCTCTCTGATTCTACTGCTCTGCACACACAAGGTGATCTTATGAGGCACAGTGTAACCTTTTGGGGTGTAATGTTCATCATTTCATTGTGAATTGTAGGAAATGACAAAATATTTGGGAATCATGTTCTTTCAAACAAGATGAATGATCCAGTGTCACTGTTAGTATAGCAAGTGGCTCAGATGATTTATGAATAAATGTGTTTTCAGCTGGAAGCTGGGGTAGAAGGTGTGGGGATGGGGTATGGCAGGAAGAAGAGCAGGAACAAGAAGATACTACTACTACCTTAGGAACTCTTGATCTAGTCTAATTTATAAAGTGGAAGACTTGTGAATGAGGTGATTGTAGGTTCAACTTTGTGATTGACTCAGTGTCTAGGTAGGATATTGCCAGGCATACGTCAAATATTAAGTTAAGTTTACCAAAAAACTGAACATGACTCCAATGTATTATTTTGTCTTCAACTTCTAGGTTTTAAAAGACTGTAACGGTTCTTCCTGCTGCCTGTCCCTCTGTTTTCAAGGGCTGCATATCACGAGAATTTCTTGGAATTTTCCACCCAAATACCTCTAATGACTTTTTATGAATAGCAGCCCCCAACGGGAGCGGGGAAGGGGCCATGTGGCTTTGTTCAGAGTAGCCTGCTGCAAGAAAGTCTTTGAAGACTCATGTTTTAATCCTAAAAAAAAAGGCAAATTGGGGGGGGGGGTGTGAGTGTGTATTTGATGAAAATAATCTCATTCTCCTTAAAATATCAGGCAAAACAGGGGGTGCCTGAATGACCCAATCAGCCAGTTAAGCATCTAACTCTTGGTTTTGGCTCAGGTCATTATCTCAGGGTCCTGAGATGGAGCCCAGGATCGGGCTCTGCTCTCTGCGCTCAACCCTCAGAGCAAGTCTGCTTAAGATTCTCTCCCCCTTTCTCTCCCTCTACCTCTACTCCTCCCTCTGTTTGCATGCATGTGCACTTTCTCTCTCTAAAATAAATAAATAAAATCTATAAAAATTTCATGCAAAATTAACATTGTAGAAACATGCCATGCTTGGCATATGTATTGACTTCTACAATACAATACACACTGCCATGTACCTATACTGTAATTTGAAAAGACTATCCCAAGCCACCCTGGACAAATTTTTTTCCCTAATAATGAAGAAGAAATTATATTTGTTGTCTGATCGTTTGATGGAGCTTAAGTTTGGGCACCTTAATATGTCGTGTGAATTCCGAACACCAGTACATAGATAATTTCAAACTGTTAGTAAGTAAATGAGATGAACACATGAGGGTATCTTCTCTTCCCTATCCCGCATATCCTAGGTTCTAAAAACCTACTTGATATGTTCAGCCGGTCTGACATGTGCACCAGACCCGGCTCCACTGTAGGCGGGTTTCCCTGGCCGCCCTGCACTGATGTCCATGGCCTTCCCACAGGAGTCCAGGCATTGCAGGGTGTGCAGCACAGATCTGTGCCTTGGCCTGACAGCTCTGTGATGGCAGAGCTCTCCTAATTGTCAGGGGAAAGGTCGGTAAGCTCATTTGCAACAATTAGTTGCCAATCAGAGAGTAGTTAATATTAATGTGTTATTCTGTTACGGAGTTGTTTGTTTGTTTGTTTTCTTCTCTTGGGAGTTCTCCAAGAATTTCTCAGAGGCCTGACTGCCCCCTCTGCTGATTCTTCAGTCACCAGCTCTGTCTTCTTGCTTTGCTAGCTAGAACAGGAGACAAGGAAGTACTTTTTCTGTCTGATCAAACAGCACTCTGAGTCCCTTTCTTTGTATCACCAAATATCATCATCAGCTTCTGGCTGTTCGTTTCTGGGGTGGTAAGAGAAGGAAGATGACCATGAATTCAGCTGAGGCTCCTAAGAAGACATATTCCATCAACCAGCTGCATTGGGGAAACTCTTTGTAATGTAGGCACCAGTAATAGGACCATCTTTGAGGATAGCGGCCAGCCTAGGGGATAGAAATGGGTATTCCTTCCTGGGACTATTAGGCATCCCACAGTGGGTAATAATAACAATTGCCATATGCAGAGAGCCCTACAATTTACAAAGTGCTATTTCATTGTTTCATTTAATTATCATAATAGCCCAGCGAGGAACGTCTACAAAGGACTAATGGGCACCATTAGTGTTAACTACATATTTGAGAAGGAAAGAGAGATGTCTAGTGGACATCTACTCAATCATCCTGAAATGTCCCCACCATTGTTCTTGTAATGTCTCTGCATATCAGTGTTCTCAGTTTGATGATTGGTCCTAGGAAATGTTCTTTGTTCATATAGAATTAATTGTTATCCCTGGGACTCTGCTGTAGTGGACTTCAAGGAGAGCTGCCCACAAATAAGCCGACAAACAAGTGTGAGTCTCTTCCTGTCTTCCAGTGTTCAGTTCCGCCTCTGACTGGGACAGAGGTATTTGGTGTGGGCAAAAGGTCACCAACGGTTCCTGAACTTTTTCCTCCTGCCAGATCCTTTCTCACAAAGAAAGACATCTCACAGAGTTAACTCAAATTCTGCAAATTAACATATTTCTTTTGAATCCGATCAGATCTATCTTTGGCTATGGTCCCATGCTCCACAGAGTGTCCGGCCTGCCATATGCTGGGTTGTGTCACTGCTTAGCAAAAGGGGATGCTGAATGGATCTTGTTGTTTGGAACATTCTACTCACTTGGCCCTGGGCGCTATGCTGGCTTCCCATCTGCTTCTGAGTACAGTTCTTGGATCTGATTCTAATTCTGAAAGTGGGAGATGGTCTGAGACCCACCCTCACTGGGCTCTGACTCAACCTTATGGGTGCTGAGCTTCCTTCTTTGGGGAGAGTTTTTATTCAATTCAGTCAAACTCAAGTCATTAGGCATTTTGAGCAGTATAAGAAGAATTATATTCTACTTGGTAGTGGACTCAGAGTTAAGAGAACTATTCCAATCAAAGCTGTATGTACTATATATTGTTGTTTTTTTGCTTTTTTTTTTTTTCCTTCAGATCACTCTACCCATTCACTTGTCCTTGGCTCCTATTACGGAATTCATCAATGGCCTCCTCTGTTCTCAAGTTCTCACTGGCTTGACTAATGGAGGTAACTTGAGTGGATATAGGAAAGTGAGGTTGGGGCCTGGGGTGTTTATTGCTCTGGATCCCTTTCTGAGCTTGCTTTGGGTTGGGTGAATCCCTTCACTAAAGATTCCTTCCAGGGAGCCTTCATTGGAGCCCTTTCCTACCAGTTTTGGTAGTACTCTTCATCGTTACCCTTTGCTGCCCAGCAATAATAGCAAAATCTTCAACTGTTCCTAGCCTTGAGACACTGCATTATATTCTGTGGTTTCTCTATACCCCATTCACATGGTCCCATCATGTATAAACTTTCCCTAAATTATCCTAATTGGATTGTGCCATCTGTTTTCTGTTGAGACTCTGACAGATGTGCTGTTTGATTTGGGGCAAGCCCCTTCATAGGACTAGTTAACCTCAAATGTTGTAAGAGAGACTTAAAGCAGATAGCATCCCTTCCAGCTCAAAATTTTCTCGGCAATGTAGGGAATGAAAAGTAAATCTCTTCTTTAGGAGCTTCAGATCTCATTAAAGAGGTCTATATACCTCTGAAATGCAGAATGGAGCAAAGTATCCAAGTGATTAGGGTACATAATAAGCATTGTATGAATTCAGAAATGGGCAAGGTCGGGGCGCCTGGGTGGCTCAGTGGGTTAAGCCTCTGCCTTCGGCTCAGGTCATGATCCCAGGGTCCTGGGATCGAGCCCCGCATCGGGCTCTCTGTTCAGCAGGGAGCCTGCTTTCTCCTCTCTCTCTGCCTCCCTCTCTGCCTACTTGTGATCTATCTGCCAAATAAATAAGTAAATAAATAAATCTTTTAATAAAAAAAAAAAAAGAAATGGGCAAGGTCACTGTGAACTGACTGGCCAAAGGAAACATATGGATCTGCCAGTAAACTCTGCCCCACACCAAAGAACCATTTGTTCGTTGATTTTTCTAATCCAGATCCAGTTTGGGTGTTGTATTCAAGGCTGTACCAGGCAGAAAGCCTATTTTGGAATTATTCCAAAGAGCCCACATAGTGTTGGTTAACCTTAAATGAGGCCTTTTGGAAAAAATTTACCCAGCTACAGCCCACAGTAAAATATAAAACTTCTAGGATTTCTTAATTTAAATACTCTTTTTTCAAAAAAAAAAAAAAAGCAGAAGACTAGGGGTTGAGAGGCTAGAATTCTAATTTTAATTTTAATTCTAATTTTAATTATCCTTCTTTAGCTCTACCTTAAATGTTTTTTAATCTGAAAATAGTTCTTTTATTTTGTTATAGGTACTTGTTATTTGTACTGATTCATCTATATTAAAGACACACACACTGACATAAGAATAATATAACAATCACCATCATATCTATCATACAAGTTAAAAAATAAAATATTGTCAATACAATTGAAGTCCATGGTATATCCTCCCCATTTAGATGCTACTTATTTTCCCACCAAAAATAATTCCTACTCCCTCTTGTCACACACCCATCTCTACTCCCTCTCTACACCCACCACACCAACCAAGGCCAAGATGGACACATTGCCTTCCCAAATCCCTTTGTGTAGGGTAGCCTCTTTCATTGAAGATATATACTTTTAGCCTCAAAGGATTTTAGCTTTATGTGAACATGGATGGCCCAGGCTTTCTGCTGTATATTTGTAAAAACTCAATGTCTTAGGGGTTTAAATCACTAAATGTCCTCATGGCATCCAAGGCTTCAGGGCTGGCTTACCCTATTGGATTCTGTCTGCTCTTTGGTTCATTGTTTTGATCATTAGAGATTTTCCTTATTTTCTTACTGGTTCAGCTGTACATTTTTAAAGTAAAATATTTTAAAAATGTATCTCCACATATTTCTTTGGAGTAGAAGACTTTAAAAAATATCTGGTTTACCACATTCTGCACCCGGGTGCAGAAATGAGACCTTCCACTGAGAATCGAAGACTACTTGTACCGGAAGTTTGAAAACCCTTCTTTGATTTCATAGGCAAGATGACCATTACCTAATCCAATTATGAAAACAGAAAAACTTTCATCGCCAAGAAGCTAAATTGGCCAAGCCAATCTGCCATAATTCAAATTCACTGAGTGTTAGAAATGAATAATGGCAAGTAAAATAAGTCCCTTCAGCAGTATTCTGTAGAACTTTTCGCTTGAAATTTCTTAGAGGCAGGAACCCTTGTTTTAAAAACAATTTACCTGAGTTTTTTAGAGACAGGAATGGCGATATATAGATATATAGATAATAGAGATATATCTTTACATCTCTCATGGGGCTTTGCGCCTTTCCTTTCATGTTGCAGGTATTCAGTATGTACTTACTGATTTGATTTGAGTTGACTCTTTCAAGTTAAATGTGAAAACGAACCAACCCTCATATTTTCTCTTGTTTCGCCTCACCTGACACTGAGATCGGGTCAGCTTACAGCAATCCCTTCCATAGGTTCCAGGTAATTTGTGACTTTTACGATCTAATATTGCGCTCATTCAGTTGCAGAGTATTTGCTTGGCTTGTACAAAAATGAATAACTTTTAACTAGGAAGTTGTTTTTTAATTATTTGCAATCCCGTGTGGTTGAGTGTTAACTCCCAAATTAAACATCTAGCAAGCGTAATTCAATAAATGGCAGGGCTTATTATTATTACACTTCTTTTGTTTTCATCTCAGCCTGGGATCATTAGAAATGACTGGTTGGCGTGGGAGATCATTCCATCTATAGTTATGTCTTTTTTTTTTTTTTTCCTGAGGAGACCCCAAAAAAGTGAATAAGAACAGGGAGTTTACATTTGACCTCAATTTAAATACAATCTGAACCGTTCCTATCCAGAGACAACACAAATAGTCTGGTACAATAAAAAGGCTTTTCGAAAAAAAAAAGGGGGGGGGAATTTCCTTCAGAAATAAAACAGTTGGTTGAGATGTGCTTGTTTCTGTGTGTGCTCTACACAGCGTATGTCCAAGCTTGGACACTTTGAGGTAAGGCCTTGAGTAACTAGACATCGGAAGTAAGGACTAGCAAAAATAGAAGATAAATGAGGGAATGGAGATGGGAAGCATGAAGGCTGAAACAAGAAATGTATGTCTTGCAGGAGGCAGACAGAGAAAGGTATGAGATCGGAAGATGATTTTAGCAGCAGTGAGCAGCAAGAGAGCTGTAATTTTCCCCACTTATAGCTCCCATGACTGCCACAGCGAGCTTTTGAGGTCCTTTCCTTCTCTGAAGGGAATGACAACTCTGAGAGGAGACAGGAAGAATAAAGTAGAGGAGGAAAGAGTGACTTTCTGAGAATTTATTGTAAAAAAAAAAAAAAAA
>ML101446.1:0-19206 GCA_003697995.1 Taxidea taxus jeffersonii
GGGAGGGAGGGAGGGAGGAAGGGAGGGAGGAAGGGGAGTTCATCAGAATAAAAACCATTCCCCTCCTCAAAAGCCCTTAATTCCTACAGAGCCCACCAGTAGAGGAAGGCTGGAGCTTCAGAATTATGGGATCTACCAGATAGCCTTCTTTACTTAGCAAGATTCATCCCTCATTAAGCAAAGCTATATTTAGGATTGCACATTTCTTCAGGGTAAACACTTTCTCTGCACCTGCTTGGCATAAAGAAAGAGAAATGAGTCATTCATTTCCAAGAGGCCACTCAGCACCATTTACCATTTCAGACCCCCACACACATACTTACACAACCCTTCCAAAGCTACCGTTCTTCACCTGACTGAGAAAAGTCATAAAATCAGAACAAAAAGACCCAAACTTCAAATCCCTAAGAAGTAATAAAAATCCCCAATGCTCTCTGGGGTTTTTCCCAGCTGTTGACCATTTCCATTTTGTAAAACCCTCTCTCCTCATTACCAATTCAATTTAACAAATATTGGTTGAATAATTACTGTGTCCAGCCCTGTGCAAGAAGCCAGAAATCCAGGGAAGAGATTCTGTTTAGAGAGATGGGAGTTTGTAAAATCCAATTTAGAAAGATTTTCATTAGCTTTGGTTTTTTTGTTTTTTTAACTTTGGCTACTGAATGTGGTGAGCAACCTGGACCATTCTCCCAAGGGCTTGGACCTGAGATTTCCTCTTTTCAAAGACAAGAATAGAGACAGACACAGAAATGAATCACTGCGCAAGTGAAAAGAAGCAACATCCAAAAATATTTGCAAGTAGAGAAATAGGACAGAGAAGGGAGGAATTTACCCTCATGGTCAGGTTCCTGATAGGTCAGGGATGCCTTCCTAGAGAAAGTGATACTTGAGAGGAGTTTTGAAGGATGTGTAGGAGTTTTTCAGTTGAGATTGACAGGCCATTACAAGTAAAGAAAGTAACAAGCACTAGAGAGATGACTCAGAAGGCCATTGAAAAATCATACAACAAGCCTCCAAGCATTGCGCTGGCCTCAGAACAGGTGCTCCCATGTTTGCTGAATGGCTGAAATCACCTCACTGTGCCTCCCTGACTCCACAAGGAAACAGGAAGGGCCTGGCCCATCTCAGCCAGAGCTGGGCCTGTGTATGTGTGTCTTCTCCCAGCTTCTGCATCCAGATTTCCTACAGTCTGGGGGTAGTTCCCCTCCAGGGCCAAGGTAAGTGACTCTTTCTGCCTGAGATGTGAATGGCTAACAGCGTACAGGTTCTCACCCCAGGTAACAGAGGCATCCTCCCGGAGCCTCCTGAGCACCTTCTCCAAGAGGCCCCAGAGGTGTCCATGAAACATGGGGCTCTCTCTACTGAAAGCAAGGGCTGGCTGGCTGCCGTTTACTATTTCTTGCCCTGTTACAGGGAATGAACAGGCTGCTTCCGGCAGCAGACAGGATCTGGGCATATGCTAATAATAGCCTTGGGAAGAAAAGCACAGGTGTTTTTTTCTGAGAACTTGGAGTATTTGGGGACTAAGTCAGCAACTGTTAAATGATGAATGTTGCATGTTCCTTCTAAGAGCCTATGGAAGATTCCAGAAAATGTGACAGTTACCACTGAGTGACTGGTGAAATGGCAGGATGTGTTCAAAGGATTTTCTGTGAGAAGTAGATCCAGGTGGTGATCAATCTATATAGGTAGTGGTTTATTTTTGGGGTTTGTTTGCTTGTTTTTTCCTAAATAATTGGCCCCCCTCTCTCTACTCTCATTATAAGAAATTATGGCTGAGAAGTATAGAGCTTCCTGGTAGGGCTGATATCCCTGGGAAGGAGACAATGGAAATAGGGCAAAAGGCCCAGTAACAAGCCCAGGACCTAGTGTCAGAGCACAAGTGATGAAAGCTATGGCAGGCATTTCAAGGTGGTGCCGGGACTCAGACTTCTACTGTGTATTCCATCAGCTCATACTTCCATGAGGTCAGGGACGCCATGTGCCTTACTCATCACCAGCATAGTGCCTCTCCTTATACCTATTAGTTAAGGCAATTCCTCAATGCTATGTGAGTGTCTACTGTTTCATCTATAACTGAAGCCATCTCGGGCTTCAGTTATGAGACAAGGGAGGATGATGGGCACAGTGAGTAACCAGCAAGTGGTGGGCCAACTTACCATGAATGGTCCTTGGCTAGCTAGGCCACACCTAGTGACTTCAGATGTGGACCCATCTGAAAGAGTTTGTTAAGGTTGCCTGCCCAATGCACCACCCCTCAAGGTCAGAACCAAGACAAAGTTCCAAGAGGCAAAGAAGAGGGAAAAGAATATTCCAAACTGAGAAAATGGACTGTATCCATGCTTATATTAGGACAACTCAAAACAACACCCTTTCCAAAATTCTGGTCAAAGAACAGTATTTCCTAATGTAAAACACGCAAAAATGCTGGATAAATAGAATAAGCACCCTTCTAAACCATGACAAAGCCCCTAAAGAAGGACTGGAACTTCTGAGAGGCCAAAAAAGACTTGAGCTTCTGCTGTGAAGCCTGGTCAAGAGGATAGAGCAGGGAAGGGGTGGGGAAGGGGAGAGGATGGGGATTGGGGTTTGGTGTCTGTATGGAGTGGAGATGAGGAGAAAAAAAAAGCAAGAAAGTACAAACTAGAGGGGTGCCTGGGTGGCTCAGTTGGTTGAGCAACTGCCTTCAGTTCAGGTCATAATCCTGGAGTTCCAGGGATCAAGCCCCGCATCGGGCTCCCTGCTCAGCAGGGTGTCTGCTTCTCCCTCTCCCTTTCCCCCCTCTCATGCTCTCTCTCTTTCTCTTTCATTCTCTTTCTCAAATAAATAAATAAAATCTTAAAAAAAAAAAAAGAAAGTGCAAACTAGAAAAAAATTGTCACCAACTCACATTAAGAACAGAGAAATCTTAGCTGGATGGATGGATGGACAGATAGATAAGTAAAATATTTCCCTGGGAATTAACAATCATAAACTAGCTTTCACACAGATGTGGGGCTCAAATTTATACCACCTAAGTTGTCCCAGGAACCCCCAAGGTAAAACACACACACACACACACACACACACACACACAAAGTTGGTTCTAAGCTAGTGATATCCTGGGGGACTTGGAAGAGGCAAATGCTCTGGAGTTGGGTGTATTATTGGAAAATCTAATATTATAAACATATCCATTCTCTCCAAGTGAATTCATAGATACAATGCAATACTAATCAAAATTCTAGCAGGTGTTTTTGTGAAAATTGATAAATTGATTCTAAAATTCATATGGAGACAAACCATGAGAGACTCTTAACTATAAGAAAAAGAATTTAGGGTTGCTGGAGGGGAGGGGAAGAGGGTATCTGGAAGGGGTGATGAGAATTAAGGAGGGCACGTGAGGTGGTGAGCACTGGATGTGATATGCAGCTGATGAATTACTGAACTCCACATCTGAAACCAAAGATGTACTATATGTTGGCTAATTGAATTTAAATAAATTTTTAAAATTCAGACGGAATGCAAAGAACCAAACACTTTTAAAAAAGAAGAGCAAAGCTGGAGGTCTTACACTGTAGCTATCAAGACACTTTATAAAACCATAGCACTTAAGACAGTGCTGTATTGGCACAAGCATAGACCAATAGGGAAGAATAGAAGGCCCAGAAATAGACCCCCACATTTACAGTCACACATTTTATGTCAAAGATGGCACAGCAGCACAAAAGTAAAGCTTGACCCCTACCTCACACCGTACCAAAAAAGCAATTCCAAATGGATTGTAGATCTTCTTTGTAAAAGGTCAAACAACATTTCTAGTTAATATAGGAGAATGCCTTCATGACTTTGGGGTAGGCAAAGCTTTTATAATCAGGACACAAAAAGCTGTAACAACCATTAAGAGGGAAATTAATAAATTGGACTGAATTACATTAGGAATTTCTGTTAAAGAGAGAAAAAGCAAGCCATAGAGTAGAACATATTTGTAATACATTTATCTCTCAAAGTATTCATGTCCAGAATACATAAGACGTCAACAACCACTTCTCAAAAGAGGATATTTAAATGCCAATAAACACATGAAAAACTGCTAAGGTCATCAGTATTGGGGGAAATACAAATTAAAACCACAGTGTGATTCTGCTAATCACCCATAAGAATGGCTAAAATGAGAAAGACAATACCACATGTTGGTAGGATGGGGAGCAGATGGAACTCCTATGAGTCACTGGTGGGAGTGTGAAATGGTGCAGAGACTTTGGAAGGTTGAGAGTGTCTGCGAAGGTTGAACATATACCCCATACTCCAGGAATGCCACTCTCAGGTCTATGCCCAGCAGAAGTGCTTCATCTGTGTCACAAGGATACATACAGAACGTACACCACGGTACTACTGTGGCAGCCAAAACCGAGAACACAAAGCAAAGGGGCGCCTTGGTGGCTCAGTCAGTTAAGCATCTGCCTTCAGCTCAGGTCATGATCTCAGGGTCCTGGGATGGAGCCCTGCATCAGGCTCCCTGCTCAGTGGGGAGTCTGCTCCTCCTTCTCCCTCTGCCCCTCCCCCAACCCCACTCATGTTCACTCTCTCTTGCTCTCTCTCTGTCTCAAATAAATGAATAAAAATCTTAAAAACACACACACACACACACACACACACAAAGCTTGTCCACAAAACATGTCCATAGAACAGACAGATCCCCTGTGATCTAGTCCTACAACGGAATTCCCCCGAGCAGTGAAAATGAGCTCCATCACTACATGAAGCAGCCTAGATGAATCTCACAAGATAACACTGAGTGAAAAAGCCAGGCACCGAAGGGTACCCACTGTATGAGTCTGTGTGTCTGAAGTTCAAAAACAAGCAAAATGAATCTATGGCGTTAGAAGTCAGAATATTGCTCGCCTTTGGGAGGTAGTTACTCCCAGAGGGTATAGAGGGGTTCTGGAAAGCTGAAAATGCTTTTATTTCTTGATTTATGTGGTGATTACACACCGATCAAGAGTTTATTGGTTGGAAGTTTATTAAGCTGCATACTTACAACATATGTACTTTTTGGTATGATGTTACACTTCCACAAAAAGTTTACTTAACAAAATTGTTTAAATCTTTTCGGAGAGGGGAGCCTGGGTGGCTCAGTGGGTTAAAGCCTCTGCCTTCGGCTTGGGTCATGATCCCAGGGTCCTGAGATTGAGCCCCACATCGGGCTCTCTGCTCTGCAGGGAGCCTGCTTCCCTCCTCTCTCTCTGCCTGCCTTTCTGCCTACCTGTGATCTCTCTCTGACAAATAAATAAATGAAATCTTTAAAAATAAAAAAATAAATCTTTTTGGAGAGATATGCTCTTGACCCATCCCACTCTGGATTGCCAAAAACAGAACTCTAGTAAAGACCGTTTGAGAATCCATAGTTCCAAAACACACAAGGAAAGGATTTGCCATGAGCAGGAGTCAGAAAACGCCAAGGAAATCCCCCAAGAAAGCAAGATTTGACTTCTAAGATCCTCAGATGACAGATCAAGATTATGAAATGCGAGGCCTGGTTCCTAAATTGTGTTCCCAACCCAGCAACGTCAGCATTACCTGAGACCTTGTCAAAGACGGGATCTTCCATCTGCCTCTCCCACTCTCACAGCGGGTTATCCCGTAGCTTAGCCTGTTTTCCTGCTTTTTGAGTGAGTCTCCCCTCCCAAAAAAGCCTGTAAGTTTCTAGGCAGCAAGGTTTGAGTCAGCACTGATAGAGCCAACTGAGCCACCCGGGAGCCCTCCAAAATTATATTTTAAAAGCACCTAGCACAATGCCTGGTCTGTAGCAAGCACACAGTAAATGTTAAAAATTATTAATAGGAGTTATCAGGAGTTCAATACATGTTTGTTACTGTTGCTGCTGCTACTGGATAGGAGCAAACTACAGACTATATCTGAAGAAGCAAACTTCCGCAGGAATCAATAAAAATCACACTTGAAGAAATATTCGAGCAGCTCCGGCACTGTACCAAACAGGACTTAATACAAATTAGAAATAAGTGTCCCCCAAGACACATCATGGCTGTCTGCCAAAAGATTGTTATAGAAACTCCCCAGATCTGCAATTCTTGGATTTCCAACAGCAGATGTCCTTCACTCTGCCCACTGGAGGTTGCCGCTCCGGGGGCGCTGACAGGAGACAGAGGTGAGAGTCTCTAGGGGTGGCACTCCGGCCACCAACAAGGGGGGGAGGTAGAGAAAGAGAGAGCCCAGGGAGTACCTTAACAGGGACACCTGGGTATCTCAGTCAGTTACGCATCTGCCTTCTGCTTGGGCTGTGATCCTTGGGTCCTGGGATCGAGTCCCGTATTGGGCTCCCTGCTCAGCGGGGAATCTGCTTCTCCCTCTCTTCTGCCTGCCACTCCCCCTGCTTGTGCTTGCTCACTCTCTCACTCTCTGACAAATAAATAAATAAATAAAATATATATATTTTTTTAAGATTTTATTTTATTTATTTGGCAGACAGAGATCACTATTAGATTGAGAGGTAGATAGGGAAAGAGGGAGAAGAAGGCTCCCTGACGAGCAGAGGGCCCGATGTGGGGCTCGATCCCAGGACCCTGGGATCATGACCTGAGCTGAAGGCAGAGGCTTTAACCCACTGAGCCACTCAGGCGCCCCAAATATTTTTTAAAAAAAGAAGAAAAGATAAGAATTACCTCAACAGAGAATCAGTCTGCCTCGCTGTAGATTTCTGCATTGTTCTATTCGGATTACACAACTTCAAGGGAGGGGGGATAAAGGAAACACAGGTGCCACTCTGTGTACACAGAATTTTCTTACCTGATATTTTATACATTTCAAATCTCCTTAGGTAAGTGGAAGCAGAGAATTTCTGGTTCTGGAAAAATGGTGAAATAAGGCAACACAAAAACCTTTCTGCCACAAATACATAGAGATTCTGGATAAACTAATACTCAAAATACATCTTTAATCAACTATTTTTTAATGTTTCCTATAAGTCAGATAAAATGGTAATCAGGAAGCGTCACTCCCCGTGGCACTGGGGAGGAAATACACGGGTGAGAGGAAAGTAACCACCCCAGAGCACGGGACAGGAAAGCTATGCCCCGAGCTGATGAGCATCATGGGAAAAACATGCAGCACATGGGCAGAGGTAGGTGGCTGGCACCTGTTTCCTTCCGGTCCACTATACCCACATAACGAAACCTCTTTCTCTTTTCTCCGTGGCCAGGTTATAAACAGAACTCGATGTGGGTGAGCAGGGAGAATGGATCGGCACAGGTTATCTGCAAATGTCCAGGCTGGTCCCACTGTCATTCTGCAACCAGGCCACCTCTCCCGGCCATGAAATGGGGCTTTAACAAGCATTATCTCTACCCAGAGCAAAATAGGCAGCCACATACAGTGAAGCTTAAAGACCTCCCTGTCCCACCCCCATCCCCCAAAATTGTCTCTATCACTAGCCCAGAACAGCGTGTAATTTCACAGACAAAGATTCATTGTTTGGAGTTAAGCATTTCAAAGGCAGATGAAGATCAGGAAGCAGGGAGGGAGAGGTCCTCACAGGAGGGGCAGAGGGGAGGGTCGCAAGAGGGCCAAACAGGGGGCCACTGGGGGGCAATTCTTCAGGCTTGAGGGCTTGACCGGCCGGCAGCTGCGGACGCACTCTGGAAACCCTTGAGGCTGAGAGCCAGGGAGAGGGTGTGAAGTCAAAGCCCAGAGTAAATCAGCAAAGAGAAAATTAAGAGGATCAATAAAAGAGTTTAATGAAACATAAACAGGTTCAGGGAGGGCTTAAATAAATTCGCAGTCAATCCATAGCAGGTTGTTACGGAGCATCCCTGCCTCTTGAAGTTTGATGTTGCGGAAAACACCCGCATCCTCCTTGCGGGCGCTCTGGAGCTCTGCCATGGGCTGAATTCCTGGCCTAAGCTGCAGATATAAGAAGGGGGGATTTTCTCGTTAATTCATAATTGAGGGTCCAGAATGAAGGGTGAGAGGATGCCCAAAAATTCTTGCAAGGCCAGCAACACTTGCTGTGGCTGGAGCAAACAGGGCGCTGAAACGGTGGGAGTCAGGACACCTGTCCTCTCACACTTGTGATCTGCAAGCGGCCACAGCCTGGGAGGCAGAGGGCAGGCTGGACAGATGGGACAGACTTACTGCCGCTCACCTGTCCCAGGCACTTCCACAGCTCCCAGTTCAGCCGCTGTGCCCAGAGGGATGCAGGAGCGGTCACCGCTGTGCCACGACCCAGGAATGCCAGCTCAGGTCCTCTCCCTACCCCCACACCGCTCGTCCTCTGATGCAGGCGCCCGTATTGATAGGGGACAGGGTGCCCCACAAGTAGGTCTATGCTGGGGAGAAGGGTAAAGCCCCCCTGCTTTCGCACTTCCTTAAATTACCAAATCCTTGAGCTCTCCTGTTCTCCAGCATCAATCACCAGGGTCCCCAAGACTCTGTTCAGAGGGGAGAAACCAGGCCCCAATCTGACAGCTTGCCTGCCTGCCTCTAACTCTCTATCCCCACTCTTCTCCCAGGTGGGAGGAAAAGGCTGTCCAGGTCTCCCTGCCTGGCTGAAGCCCTTCTAGCAAATCCTCCACCCTCACAGGGCAGTAAGCCTCAGCGCGACCATGCTAGATGGGAAGCGCATTCTCTCCTCACCGAAGACGAAACGCTTTGATCTGAGACCACAGCGCTAGACTCTAAATATGAAGCCATAGAAAAGAAACTGCTAGATACAACCCCATCACATTTTCCATCGGTAAATTGTGTAGCCCACAAAGGACACTTGGGTTTTCTTAAATGCCTTTGGCTTCCAAGAAAATAAGAGTGGAACTTGCCCACCTCTTAACACCAGAGGTTCATTCCCCACAACCGTGGTTTCTGCCCATTGGTTTTGGTCAACACCACCCAACCCCAACCAGGAAGCTTGGCCATATGGCCAGACAAAATGCCCCAGCCCTAGGGAATAGCCCCTACCAGGTCCTGCATCACAAGGCAGGAAGGCAAGTGGAGAGCAGGTGTTTTCTGCTTAAAGGAAGTGGGACCCAGCCTTAACCTCTCATTCACTAGAATCAGATTCTTGACTGTTCTTGGCTGACCATGTCAGGAGACAGCATGACCCCTCTCCACACTCGTTCCACGGGGCCTTGGCTTCCACACTAATATCCTCTTCCCAGCACAATCTGGAGACCCAGCCGTTCCTCCAAACTTGCTCTCTCTGGTTCAGGTCACCATATATGTAGCCTGACTTTCCTCTCTTGAGAAGAAATCCAGACTTTACAATATACCAAGCCCTTTGATAACTTTGATTGTCCCTACTTTCCTCCCTCCTGGTGACTCCCCAGTATCTGCCCCAGCACCCTTTTCCCTCCCAGGCCCCTGCTCTGGCGTCACAATGGCCAGACCCTCCAGTTGCAGTCTGGGGTAGCAAACGCCCACAGGGCACGTAACAACTTCCCTAGCTTTTTAGGGATTCCTGACAAGACTTCCAAATAAAATGGAGACATGATGAGCAGCCTCAGTTCAGCTCTGTGCAATCCTGAAGCTTTTCTGTTTCTACTCACTGGTAGAAATTTTGCTTTCTAAGGACCCAGCCCTTCCATTGTCATAGAAGGGTTAGCTGCGGGAAGAAGGTAGAGGAGAGAAGAGAGCTTGGTCTTCCCAAAAAGATGTGTCTTTGACCGTTCTCATCATTTCTCAGCCACTTCTGGCTACAGTAGTGCAACCTCACATAAACCCGATCACGGATAGATATGGTTATGCTCGGTGATAATGAGTTCAAAGTCTGCAGCTCAGAGCTCAGCCAGAGGGCTGTAACCAGGCCCTAGAAGCTCACCCTCAGAGAGGGGCTGCCATGTCTCTCCTGGGCCTCTGCTAGAATGTGCACTCTTGCTCGTCCTTTGGGCAAGGACTTCTCTCTCCCAGGGCAGCCTACTGGCTCCTCTTTTAACTAACTTCCAGACACTATCTGGTGGGAGCACAACTCCTCCCAGATCCCTTCATGGTCCTCTCAGAACCAAGAGAGGCTGGTGGAAGGCTGCCCCCCACCCTCGCCAGGAGGGTAAACCCCAGTACAGGTCTCCATGTCCGCACTTCTGGGACTCCTGCAGTCAGCACCAGCCATTCAAAACAGACACCTGGCTCATGACCCCGAGTCACCCTAAAATCTCACAGGTAATTCTTTTTTTTTTTTTTTAAAGATTTTATTTATTTATTTGTTAGAGAGAGAGCGAGCACAGGCAGACAGAGTGGCAGGCAGAGGCAGAGGCAGAAGCAGGCTCCCCGCTGAGCAAGGAGCCCGATGTGGGACTCGATCCCAGGACGCTGGGACCATGACCTGAGCCGAAGGCAGCCGCTTAACCAACTGAGCCACCCAGGCGTCCCCTCACAGGTAATTCTACTGAACCTGTCTCTCTACACACACATACACACATACACACACAGCATGGCTGGAATTAGAAAAGAGGAGAGGCAAACAGCCCTTGCCCACAAGGAAAGGAGGAGAAAGGGATGGTCACTGCCACTCTAATTCTTCCCTCCCGAGTTCTCCTGGACTCACTGACATGTCCCCCACCTACAAAACCTCAAGGAACTTTGCAACTCCTACAGAAGCGCAGGAACCTGCTGTCCACACCGGCTGGGCACCAGGGACCATGGGCCAGGTCTGAGCCTTGGTTTCATCATCTGTTAAGACAGAGACAACAGGAGAGGATGGTTGTAAGGACAGAGGCTATTTGTCCTCAGAGAGAGGCCATCAGAAGCCAAACCACGATGAGGTCACCCATAAATCCTTGTGGGGGCAGGGCAGCGACTGATGTGGGGGTCCAGGGACCAGCTGCATCTCCATCTCCCCCACAAGGCTCCCCTCCTGCGGGTAGGGGGGGCCTGGGCGGTGAGCCCTGGTTAGATGGCACCCTGTGGCCAGCCAGGTGTTTTCCTGGAGGGAACAACTGGCACTTGCAGAGCCATCCCTCCAGTTTCCACTTGCTTCCCAGGTTTTTCTTCTCATCTCATCTCTCCACCAACTGGCCTCAGTCTGGCCTTCTTTTCCCACCTAACTTCAACATCTACATGACCCTCATGGCCACCACAGCTCTGTTGAGGCCATGACATCTCTCACAGACATCTGACAACCTCTCTCTCCATTTATTAATTCAAGTTCAAGTTGAGAGAGTGCACTGGATTGGTCCAGCTCAGCCCATGTTGTCCCCGATCACCAGACCACCACGGCCTTAGCCAGCAGGGAATTCAGCAGAATGTCCCCTGGGCAGAGGTGAGGATCTGTTGGTGGTGACAGAGTTGTTCTTAGGTTTAAATGAGATGGGGAAGGTGGGGCTCCTGACTTCAAACCCAGGGCATGGCGGGGGCTCCCTTCACCCCTGGCACCTTCACCCTTCCTGGCAGTGGGATAGCCTTACTAGTGGTCCTCATCCTCCCTGAACAGTATCCCTAACGCCCCCACTACTTCCCACCTTTCCCCAGGCCTCCTCACAGCCTCCACTGCTCAGCAGCACTTGCTACCCCGAGTAGAGCCAATTAGTGGCAAAGCTGGTCAGGGGTGGGCAGCCACAGCCTCTCACCGGGGAAGGACAGATGGAGGCTCTTAGAGAAGAACGGAGGCAAACAGAAGGAGGATACAGCTGCCAAACACTGCCAGCTCTACAACTTGCCCAGTGCTGAGCACTGAAAAACCGAGCCTCCCCCAGCTGCAGAGAGGGCGAAGGGGGCTAATGGTTTGCTCTTTCTGTTCCCCATCTCTCCCCAAAACCTCTCTCATGCCAGAGAATTTGTTGAGCAAAATGAAATGTTCACCTGGTCTCTGGATGGTGGCCAGGTGGCCAAAGAGGGTCAAATGACAGCAGAAAGATCAGAGGGATAGTGAAGGGACCTGGTGGGGACAGGGAGTGGAGGCAGTCCTTACTTCCCCAAAATTTAAGAGCTTGGTTTTGTCTAGACCCAGACACCTATGGATTTGGGCACAAGCAGCAAGGTACCACCTCACTCGTAATGAGATCAGTACTGTGTTGAGCTTCTGCAACTGAACCCTGGCTTCTATTCAGACCCACATACCAGTGTGGAATGCTCTGGCAAGTTACATAACTGTGGAACCTCGATGTCCTCATCTGTAAAATGGGAATAAGTAGAACCTAGCTCATAGAGTTGAGGCAATCTCTAAATGAAGAGCTGTATGTACAAGACTTAGCACAGAAACCTCATTTACTGGGGCACCTGAGTGGCTCAGTCATTGGGCAGCTGCCTTCAGCTCAGGTCATGATCCTGCTCAGCGGGAAGCCTGCTTCTCCCTCTCCCTCTGCTCCTCTCCGTGCTCATGCTCATGCTCTGTGTGTATGTGTGTGTGTGTGTCTCTCTCTCAAATATAAATAAAATCTTTCTTAAAAATAAAGAACAAAAGGGGTGCCTGGGTGGCTCAGTGGGTTAAAGCCTCTGCCTTCGGCTCAGGTCATGATCTCAGGGTCCTGGGATTGAGCTCTCTGCTCAGTGGGGAGCCTGCTTCCTCCTCTCTCTCTGCCTCTCTGCCTACTTGTGATCTCTGTCTGCCAAATAAATAAATAAAATCTTTTTTAAAAAAAGAAAGAAAGAAAAAAAAAGAAACTGGCATTTACTAAGTGGACAGTAAGCAACGCCCATCATCCACTTTGTCAGAGAGAAGACAAAGGCCCCATCATTTTCCCCACCTCTTGACAAACCTCCCCCATGCCTGAACCTCCCTGTAGTGTTACAGGAATGGGGTGGACAGATGGAGAGGCTGTGTGGACCGTTTTCTCATCCCTTTGCTTAATATTCCACTCGTCTGCAAGAAGTAAGAAAGGATCACTTTATACAACAGTGCTGCCCTTTTCTGCCCCTTCCTTTGCCCCCAGGAAACTTCTGGCCTTTGAAAGCCAGGCTTTGTGTCATTCTCCAATTCATTTCCTTAGTGCTTCGCCCAGTTCTGGGGAGCAGTCTCACCAAGCATCTGAAGATTTCCATTTCCTTTATTGCTTTGCTTCTTCTTCCTCTGTTTTTCATATTCCTCTCCTCTTCTCGTGTCTAGCTAAAGTGAAGATTTGAGTCTTATTAAACATTGCTGGCCCTCCACCTCCACAGAGCACCTGGGTGTCAGAATATCATAATCTGGGTGTCACTCAAACCTTCTCCCTGCATCAGGTGTCACTCACACAGCTCCACGAACCTGAGCCATAATCGGTGACAGTGAACGTGAACCCGTGATTTGCAAGGTGAGGAGGCCTGGTCTTAGAGAGGTGGAGGGAGCAACTGCCACCAGCCAGTTCCACCAGCCCCAGCCTTGGTCTAGACCCAGATCTCTCCATAAGCACCCCCTTCCTTGGGGAAGGGAAGCGTTCACTCTCTGTGGAGCTAATGCAATACCTACAGGGAGAGGACAGCGTCTACCATGGGCAGCATCTTCAGACTGAGCCAGTGCCCTCGGTCCTTTCTGTTTAGCCAGGAGGCACTCCCTACCACCCACCACCCCCCTCAGGGCTCTGTAAAGGCAGTGGTCAGGCTCACAGGTCCCAAGGAGACCCATCCAGATGCAGCCCTGCCTAACACATACACTTCAGGGGAGAAGGAAGATCTGTGCCCAGCAGTGATGGTCTTTCCAGCCTCTGCAAGGCCACAGAGACCCGGAGGAGTAGGAGGAAAGGAAGCAAAGAGAGAACTGAAGAGAGGCACCTGGCAGCTAAGAGTCAGAAATCTGCAGGAATGCATGTCTGTGGGATTCTCTCAAGCCCCAGTGATCAGGTCAGAAGACAGGTGGCTGACCTTGGCTTCTACTCACACGTGGGGCCCTCCAGATCGTCTTCTGCAACTCCCGTGCCCCATCAGGAACCCCATGAGTGTTTGGTCTATTCCACAGACATTTTTGAGGTACCAGCACCGTGACAGCCCAATCCCACCATCCCAGCACCCTCCTCTTTGTGCCAGTGGTGGAAGTCAGCACACTGGAGGGTTCCTCAGCTCTGATCCTTGTCAGCCACAACCCAAGAATGGCCAGACAGGTCCAGAGCACAGATGTAGCCCGGTGGCTGGAGGCCCTCCAGGAAGATGGGAGAAGAGGCTGGGCCTGAGTCTGAGGGCAGCAAAGAGCTGGGCACATGGGGATGCAGGGATGGAATCCAAAAGGCCAGGTCCTGGGCAGACCCACAGAAGGCGTGGGGAAGGAAGGTCTCAACAAAGATGCCTACAGGGTAAGATGCTGGGCAAAGTCTGGGTTAGGAGATCCAGAATGAAACTGTGGGCCACCACTACCTCCCCCTCTGCCCAAGACCCCTGAAATAAGAACCTTCTGGACTGAGCTGGGGGCAGGGGAGCGAGCTGGTGCCAGCTCATTGGGCAATGCAGCCAGCCAGCCCTCTGACATGCTAGCTCAATCATTTTATTCCTTTGCTCAGTGTTATCTTGTTCGTTTGGCTTGCTTTCATTCTGTTTCCCTTCCCGTTTTTTGGCTTTCTCATTAACATCATGTTCTACTAAGGATTATGTGCTTCAGAAGCTTAGGGAAAGGCCAGGAAGCTGGAGTAGGAATAGGGGGTATTACGGGGCTCTGAAAGCGCCTTGCCTTTTCAGCCGGGTGGAATCATTTGTGTCTAGCGCCATCTTTCGGCTATTACTTAGAACTGCAACTGACCACGTATGGGGCCTACCTGCCTTCAATGCTTGAAAAGCCTATTTCTTTACTGCTGGTTTAGGGAAAAGGCCAGTCTAACTTAGCAAAAAGTCTGAGCTGGAGATAATTTTTTTTTTTTTTTTTTTTTAAGTAGGCTTCATGCCCAATATGGGGCTTGAACTTACAACCCTGAGATCAAGAGTTGCGTGCTCTACCAACTGAACCAGCCAGGCTACCCTGGAGATGATCTCTGAGTGAAACAATATTTTAAAATTTTCAAGAGGTTAGAGTAACAGTTACTGGTCCAGAGAACAGGGCCAGGACCTGGTCTAGTCTTCCAGGAAACCAGAAGTTCTTGACGGGTAAGATTCAGAAAGTAGCTCAATTGTCTTTTTTTTTTTCTAAGATTTCATTCATTTTATTTATTTTATTTATTTATTAAGTAGGGAGGGGCAGAGACGGAGGGAGAAGCAGACTCCATGTTGAGCCAGGAGCCCGACATGGGGCTTGATTCTGGGACTCCACGATCACGACCTGAACCAAAGGCAGAGGCTTAACTCATTAGGCCACCCAGGTGCCCCTCGATCTTTATTTTAGTGAACACCTGGATGAAATCATTCTTACACATGAAATCAACTCTGGGTTTTGCCCCAAGAAGAACGCAACAAGTCCACCTTTCCGGGCCAGCACCCTGCACAGCCCTTCACCATCTTCCTGCCTTGGGCTGTCAGAGCAAAAATCATTTCTCCTCATGGCTGAGCTCTCCTTATGAGTCTAATCCCACTGTGGCAGCAGGCGTGCCTGCGTGGCGGTGTTGTTTCTGGACACACAGTGGATTTTTCCTGCAAAAGCTCCGCCTTCCTTGGAAATCATGAACTCAGATGGCCAGACCCAACACTTGTCATTTCCAGGAATATGCCCTCCATAGAAATATACAAGTGCGAAATGCCTTTGGAATACAGTTATTCATGGTGGTGTTTTTAATAGCAAAACATCGAGAATAATCTAAATGCTTCTCAAAAGAGAATAGAAAATGAACTGTGGTACAGGACCCATGCAGTCTCCCCACCTTCAAATTCCTCAAGTGGGCAAGCCCTTGCTCTTCCAGGGTCCACCCAGGGGTGGGCACGCCCACTGGAAATCAATGAGAACTTGCTCGCCAGTAGCAAGAGAAAGGGGAAAAAGGATAGTTGATTACCTCTCAGAGAAAGGGGGGGGCTCCGAGATCTCACAACAAAAGCAGAAGGCAGCTACACATCTGTTAGATCCTTAGGAAGCTATTTTAAACTTCATGTCTCAGCCTGACATAATGTGATGTTTCAGAGCCATTCTTCCAAGAATGAATGCTAACCACTAAACCACAGAAAAACATGAGCCGTGGTATAATACAATGGAATACTAGGTAGCCAGAAAAAAAGAGAACGATGTGGAAAGATCTCCAAGATATAGTGTTAGACGAAAAAGATACACATGGTGTGCTAACATACACCAGCTTGAACCTGTGTGTGTCCATATGATACCCAAGAAATGAATCATGTTGGAGCCTTTGGGGAGAGGATCTGAGTGGCTGGGCACAGGATGGAGAGAGAAACTCTTGTACCTTTCAACTTAAACCAATTTTTTTTTTACTTTTTTTAAGATTTATTTATTTATTTTATTTATTTGAGAAACAGTGCACGAGCAGGAGGGGCAGAAGGAGAGAGATGATCTCAAACAGTCTCAGGGGCGCCTGGGTGGCTCAGTGGGTTAAAGCCTCTGCCTTCGGCTCAGGTCATGATCTCAGGGTCCTGGGATCGAGCCCCACATCGGGCTCTCTGCTCAGCAGGGAGCCTGCTTCCTCCTCTCTCTCTCTGACTGCCTCTCTACCTACTTGTGATCTCTGTCAAATAAATAAATAAAATCTTTTTTAAAAAAATTTAAAAAACAGTCTCTGTGCTGAGCATGGAGGCCGACAGCATGGGGCTTGATCTTGCGACCCTGAGATCAGGACCATTCGATCAGGACCTGAGCCTGAGTCAAGAGTCAGATGCTTAAGCAACTGTGCCACCCAGGTATCCCATGAACCAATTTGTTTAAAATAAGTTATTTACTTTTTCAAAAGTATTTAAAGAAACGGCCTCTGTCACATGGAGGCTGGCTGGGAGCTGGAAGGTGAGCTATATGCAGAAAATAAATAATACATTTTGTAGATAGATTAGCAAATTTCATGCATTTCTCTGTACTTGCTTCTTTTGCTATTCTAGGGCACTTGGTAATATACTGTTGGCACATTCCAGGCTTGCATCAGTCATGCTGCAAGATTCTGCTAGCAATACCAAAAATACTAAAGTGTAGTCCTGCCCTCAAAGAGTTCCCAGGTTCCTGAGGCCAAGAAATACATGTAACACCTTGCAATTTTACAAATTCGGGATATCGGGGTGTCTGAGTGGCTCAAGTCAAGTGTCTGCCTCTGGCTCAGGTCATGATCCCAGGATACTAAGCCCTGTGTCAGACTCCCTGCTAAGCAGGGAGTCTGCTTTCCCTCTGTCCCTCCCCTTGCTCGTGTTCTCTCTCTCTCAAATAAAGTATTTTTTTAAAAATTCCAAGTTTTCTCTTGCTACGCAATAAACCATCACCAAACCTAATGGCTCTGAACAATAATTTATTGTTATCCCTTCTGTTCCAAGGGCTACCTGGGATCATCTGATGGTTGCAGTGTGGCACAGGCCAAATTGGAGCCATTCAAAGCTTCCCTTGGGCTGGACATTGAAGATGATGTCTGCACCGGCATGTCTGGCTCCGCAGGTGGGTACTGGTCCAACACCTGTCTCCATGTAGCCTCTCTGAAGGGCTAGTTTGGCTTCCTCATGGCATGGCTAGTAAATGGCTTCTCCCAGAAGCTGCAGGACTTCTTACAATTCAGAACTCATGGAAAACTTTCTGTTGCCTTGGTCAAAAGTAAGTCACGGGGCCAGCCCAGATTCAAAAGGAGGGGACTATAAGAGGCATGAATAAGGGGAGGCCTGGTTCCTAAGGGGGTCATCTATGGAAAATGGCCACCACAAAATAAGATAAAGACAAGTCCAGGGTACTATTGGAGCCCAGAACTTGACCCTGACTGTCTCAGAGCTTATTCCGAACTAAAGCTTTTCACGCTTTGAGGAAAAGGTGCTTTTTGGAGGGTTACTATTCAGGACTTCAAATTTCATGCCTAGAAAAATGAGGAAGCCAATCAGAAAGATTGTAAACCCTGTTTCTCAGTTACCATATTAGAAAGACACCTGGAAAAAAAAAAACACATCTCAGAATCAAATTTATCCAGGTCAAAAGTGAGGAGCTTCTGGAATATTAAAGAGGAATCAGAGAGCCTCTGGATGGCATGTTGGGGGGAGCTTCTGGGTAGCAAAGCCACCCCCTCTTTTCACCACGAAGCACAGACACACATCCATACATCATCCAGGAGAAGAATGGTTTTCTCAGCCTGCTGCCCACCCCAACTGCCCTAAAACAACACCTTCATCCCCCTGGGGTTCTTGCTCTACCCAGAAATGGAGCCAAATAATCAACAAGGAAGTTGTAAGAAATCTTTAAAATACTAGTGGGCTTCATCCTTGGACTTCATCCAGATATATATGGTATAAAGAGACTAGACTATAAATAGGATAACATCTTAGGGTACTAATTAAAATAACGCCTTTCAAACAAGATTTAATGATATAGTGGGTGATCACAATATGTTCTTAGCTGAAGAAAGAAGACACACAAACCTATCCACATTATTTATAAACACAGGTGGAAAAGATTAGTGGAAAATACCCTGGAAACATGAACGGTGATTCTCTTTAGTGGTAAAACTATAGGAGACTTCATTTTTTTTTAAGATTTTATTTTTAAGTAATCTCTACACCCAACGTGGGCCTCAAACTCACAACCCTGAGATCACAGAGTCACATGCTCTACTGACTGAGCCAGCAAGACACCCCAGGAGACTTTTATTCTTTACACATTTCTGTATTTTGTAAAATGTACAGCCTATTTATAATGAGGACAAAATTCCACATATGCATCTTATCTACTTTGATCTTTGCTCTCAAAGTTCCCTATGTCAATTCTCACATTAGAATTTCCCCCATGGACTCTAGGAGCTGCTAAGACAGTGTTCTGAAGGCCTCTCCAGGTTGACAACTGTTTCCTATTTTGGATTCTGCTCTGGTTCTTGGTATTGGTATAAAGAAGGTTAAAAAATTCGAATTTCTCATGAACCTGTAGGAGCAGCTGGGGTGAAGGTGGCATGGTGAGGAGAGTTGTTAAGGTGAAAATCTGGACAAAAGACATTTGCCTGCTAAGAACAAGGCCAAGGGGAGAACAGAAGACAACAGCAAAAACAGCAGAAGCATCCTTTAGGAAGCTTTGTGGATTGTTCCACTCCACAGTCTCCCTCTCAAACCTCATGCATTGCTGACCTCCTGTACCTCACAATGACATCTGTTATTGTCATCATCATCATCATCATCATATCACCACCACCATCATTACCATCACCATCACCATCACCACCACCATCATCATTATCATCATCATCACCATCATCACCACCATCATCACTATTATCACTATCACCACCA